>JAQFZH010003917.1:0-12899 GCA_034695485.1 Entomobrya nivalis | reverse complement strand
TTGCATGTGTCGTTTCTTGCAAGTGATTAAGAAAGTTGTGATATCGTTTATAAGAGCTTACCGTTGCGTTCGTCGCTTAGCTTTGTTTGTACGTATTGATCAGTTGCGTTGCGTGTGAGATAATGCGAACTAATCAATTTATTATGTACATCTTCGAAATCAATTAGTTGAGAAAGGGTTCTACAATCTTTCAGAATACATAAAAATGCAATTACAATATTAGATCTCATCGAATTCTGTTATCGTGTTTTATTATGATGCCGTTCATTTGATAGCACTAAAATTAATGGTTTTAACTCTTACGAAAGATACTCCAAGGGAAATGGGATCAACTGAAAAATGCCAAACAAAGAGTACCTTTATCCATTTCATGAAAACAGAACTTAAAAGCCAACGTAACTTATTTACCATTTTATTCTAGTTTAAACTAAAAATTCAAAGTATACGAATTTCTTTTGGAGAAATCTGCTTTAACTTCAGTAGAACTAGAACTTTGTGATATAATTAGCGATAATTAAGGATCAACAAACAAAGCATGAACAAAGCAAGAGTAAGAAGAAAGGATTCTGCAACACATTTTCTAATCCAGATTTAGGAGTGCACTAACTATGTTTACAATGTTCTCAAGACTTTCTGTCATGTAATGCGTACTAAAAAACGACGTATGGACGAACATATACATGGATACTATGTTGAACAATGAACAAATACTCTTCTGATAAGCATGTAGTGTACGTAAATACGTATTTTTCTTCACAAAATACATAATGACTGTATTGTATTGACATAAGCTTTAAAGTATTTAACATAAGATTTCCCTTTTGTAAGCTTTACTAAATAACCAAATTATTAATCTGGACAAAAACAATGAGCATCGAATATTATTTGTGGAAATTGTCCAGTAAATATAAAGGCTAAAGATCAAATACGTTATCTCTTTTGAACTTCACTGTCAATTTCATAAAAAAATACGTGTCGATCTGCTAACTAATCTGCTATGCATAAAAATGTAAGATTAGTTACCAACAAGGAGAAAATTCCTTTAATTATTCATTAAACAATATTGCTTGTCCTTGCACTACACAGCAACCATGGTCCTTCGAACAAAACTTTGAAACAGGTAGACCAAAAACAAATTATGTTAAGTCACGTTAACATCTCGACATGCAGCATTTTAGACTACTGAGAAAATTAGCTCATACGAAGCTTAAAAATGAACAATGACATTAATGAACAGATTAGCAACAGATTTATTCATGTTTTATCTTTCAAGGATTACTGATACACAGAAGTTAGATCAAAAGAATTTAGCATGGAATGAAGGTTAAAGGTAACATCAAGGTTTCTTTCTTTCTGAATGTCGGATGTATTGTCAAAGAAAGTGTTTGAAAAGGATGGATAAGGATTTACCAAGTCAAATTACTTTTCAGCCGTTTTTGCAATGTTTCGTAAGTTCAATGAAGTCGGTCAAAGGATATGAATGGAACGATGACGTCACAGTTACATTTTAAATCCTAATCCTGGTAAATATGTGTATATTATGTAAAATATATGCACTCATGTATGTGGGCTTTGTGAGATTAGTATTCAGGTTTCATTTTCTAGGACAAAGCAAAATATATTAACAAAATTAGACAGGAAATGGAAGGAAACCACCGGAAGGAAATTAATAAAGACAAGTTCTTCTTTGTAAGATTTTTGGATGTGAGACGAATAAAAAGATATCAAATGGGAATAGAATTTACATGTTGGCTTGCATTAGGTAACAAGGTATCAGGGTACATATCAGTTTCTTTCACTCAAACTTCAGTTGTAATTTTGCAACATCATCAAAGCAAAAAGGGGTCGCTATAAAAAAAACTCTAACAAGTCATTCAAGAACCACGTCTCAAGTCAAGTCACAAGTGTGAGTTGGCTAGAGCAAAATGAAATGCGGATGCTAGACATTTTTTTGCTGTAAAATAAAGTAATTAATTATTTCACATTTTGATTTTATACTCATTTCAATTAACTTTATTTTTAAATTCTTACAATTTTTCTGATAATTTTTATTCTAAATTTTTACAGTTAATTAAATTATTGGTACTTTAAACCTTTTAGTACTTTTTTTCATCTGCTACTACTAATTGTAAAACAGTTCAATTCACAGGAGGGCTTTGCGAAGGAACGTCAGATTCCGGATTGGGCACAGATGCTGATTCCACTTGAGCCTGAGACGTTGGCCGTTGTTGAGGTCCATTAGGTCCCATCACCATCATCACCGACTCCACAACCCGGCCAGATTCCTTTTTAGACAACACAGCAATCACAATGTACACTATTCCAGTGATAATCGCGAAAATCTGTGGGGATCCCACAAAGTAAACAAATTAAAGTTACATTTTTTTCCCATTTAAAAAATCCAAAATTATAAAAATATAAATTAAAAATTGTCTTTTACCCCGCCAATGAGAAAAATCCATTGATAATACCTTTCCTTATGCATCTCAGGACACTGTTTTGTTAAATTTGCTAGAATCCCTTCAATTTCCTTCGATTCCTCCCCCAAATTATTACGCAGTTCATTTTGATCCCCACCAGGGGAGCTAGTGGTGGTGGTAGTGGAACTGGAATCCTCTTCCTTTTCTTTACTTTTATGAGTAGTTGTAGTAAAAATGAAGGCCCTCTGCATCGCTTTTTTGGTAGAATTTGATTTTGGTCCATTGATAACGTAATCCGTAGCCTCCTCCTTTAGATTTTCCTTTCCACACAAATCTTCTTCACTGACTTGAATAAAGTAGCCAATTAAACATAATCCTGCCACAATTACTAGAAACGCGCCAATCAAATGACCATTCATATCCTATAAAAATAATTAATTAATTAAAAATAATCTGAAATTTTAAAGTAATTAAATTTTTTGTTATAATTTAAAAATAACTTGCTGCTCGAAAGGCTCTTCTACTATGGGATTGGGATACAAGTAGTAAAACAAGTAAAAGGACAGTGGTAGGGACAGTTGATCCAATTAGAGCGATTGGGACAGTAACAAGCAGTGTGTTGACGCACACTGTTTCCTCCCTTCTTTCTTTCGTGCACAGTCGATCTTTAAAGTAGGTATTTAATCCACAGAAGGTTATATTGGAGCGGTGACAGGGGGATGAATGGGTATATCCGTCATTATTCCTCGACTCTTCAAATAGAGTAGCGTTTAAATATCCGTGGAGTATCAAGCCGATAGCAATTAGTCCAAATACCTGGGTAAAGTTATTTAGTTAATTTATTTTTTAAAGTTGAGAGATGGATAATTAATGACATAAATAACTTCTTTTTTCCCTTCTTACCACACTGACTATCCTGAGGATGCCGATAATCTTCTTGAAATATGACAAGTTGGCTTTTAAGCGAGCAGATAAACTATTATTATGAGGACCGGCGGGGGGAACAGGTGGATTGTTTGGTTGAGAATTAGGAGGGAAATCATTGCGGGCAGGAGCCTCGGGTTGTGCAGTGGTGGACTGCGATTCTTCCTTTTGATTAGACATAATATCCTGTTTTCAAAATAATCTTCAAAAAGAAAAGCTATGCCGAGGATTATGAACGGGATAAGTAAATGGAGTATACACAGTTTAATTACTTTGCAAATAAATTATTTTAGTTAGATTTCTTTTTTTTTTAATTAAACATTTTAATTTGAAAAGGTTGCCATGAAAAGTTTTGGGGATAATGGGTAACCGGACATAGGATGGAAATTGCTGTTGTTGCTGATATGGAGCTTTTACAAAGCCAGAACGAAAAGGATTTTGATTTTGACCAGACTCATGATATTAATTATATGAGCAATTAAACTTTTATTCAAATGTTACCACAAATTTTTTATTCGTGATTGGTTGTCTCCAATTTTTTTTTCTGAAATTTGAAGCCGTGCTACAGTATAACTTTTGCCAATATTTAAACTAGCTCTCTTTTTCTTGTGCGGGGACTTTGGAATTCATGGCCGTAGATTGCTGGGGAGGGTCATAGTGATCATCATTATCATTGTTCGATAATGACGATTCATTTAACAAATTCATCTTTTGAGTAGGTTCCTCCTTTTTGTCCTCGTCAATGTCAGAAGCGTTAAGAATTATTATTATCGAATTGCATCGTAAATGATTCCTGTGAGAAAGGCAATGTAAACTTTTAATATTTGATTACCCCACAACGAGAAAATGTCCATGTAAATAAACTTTCATTTCCATGTCCTCACATTTCGGTCGAATTCTACCCAGAATCTCCGTGAAATTTTGACTTTGACGACTTAACGGTATTCCAAGATGATTAACATTTTACATATCGCCAAGCTTCCATAAACTCTACTTTTAAACCTTTGGCTCTCTTTTTACAGGTGAATTTTTACCATCGCCATTTTCAGCGACTATTAAACCGGAAGAAATAGATGCAGTATGGCTGGAATCCTGTGACTCTGGCATGGTCGATGATATTTACATATATTTTTCAAAATGTAACTTATGAATTTACAGTGATAACTTAATTTCATAAAATTTACAAAAAGCATTAAGATGTCAAGGTCATAATGGACAAAAAATATTTTTAAATGAGACATAAATAGTTTGTTATTCTAAAATATTTCTAAGGGAACGAAAAAAGGGAACAAAAAGCTCCCATGCACTATGCAGCTCAAATAGGTAGCTCATTTACTTATGAAGTAGAACAGAAGTTTGGGGCATAATGAGACATCGATCGAATACCTCAAATTAGCTCATCGCTTTTTCAGGATTTTTTACATCTCAGGAGCATTACCTGAGTGATCCTAAAAGACACATCCTAAATTTGCTATTTTTTGTCTAGTAAGCCACACTACAATATGTTCTTATTCTATAATGAGCAGTAGAACAAACAATTTATGCGTATCATCCAGGTATGCAGACACAATTTAATGAAAGTATCTAGACACATCTATAGGAAACGCAGCGTTTTGAACTTGAACAAGAGAATATCCTTTTATATCCTTGGTCGTTTTTTGCTGCAAATCCGTAACCATGGGAAATCTACTCCTAGTGCGTATTGCGTATATATCCATCATATAACAATTTACCTATTTTGTATACGAGGATTACCAGTGTGTCAATTCGTACTTTTCCTCTGGGAACACTGACAACTGTGTCGACAAATTTTTCTGACAAAATTTCCCAAGTGGACAAGTGTTACATCATTTTCTACCTTAATTACTTAATAATCAGTGGCAGTATATCTAGTTATAGTAGGATATAACAACGCAATCCGAATCTACTTCAGATATTAAAAGGATATAACAGTAAAATAGATTTCATAGGCGCAGAAATACGACAAATTACAAAGTTTTCGTATTGACAATAGGTGAAAAAGTTTAAGCATTATTATTAAAAGATTACACATTATCTACATAAATATTATAGTTGTTGGAATGCTTACTTAAATGAAAATTAACGCAACGATTTCTTTCAAAAAAATATATATTCGATTAAATAACTTCCAAGAATGAGTAAAAAGTGACATAATACTTTATTGCAACATTTTCAAAACATTTTGCTATTTGATATGTAAACAGTAATCTAGTTCTATTTGTTAGAACATTTTCAAGTATTTTGATATACATTCAACCTATTCTATTGGAATTTAAATGAGTTTTCATGTAAAATACCCTCATGGATTTAGGTAAGGTAAACAAACATGTAAAAATGCGTTCTTTCTAAATGTACTAACACAAACGGAGTACTAATGTAGTGGTGGTGGTTTGCTATGGCTATATATTAGGTTTGGCTTTTGGTCCAAATGCTTAAATGTAACTAATGTAACTGGTGTATCCGTTACATTTGGGACTGTGTTTGCTATAGTTTAAATATTAGATAAATTCAAATAAGGAAACCAAACACTGGAAAAATATCGGAGAAATCAAATAGATACTGTATGGATGAAAGACTGAAATGTATAATCGAACGGAAGAAAACCATACAAGGGATCTTCGTATTGTCTTTTTTCAAAATAAAATGCCAAATTTTTACAACGGTTTCTAAACTTCACATTATTAGTCAAGATGGCTAATTTTTGCTCAGGTATTTCTTCTAGTTTTAACAATCAACATTTTCAAAATATATTGCCCAAGAAAATATCCAAAAAACTTTATTTTGTGTAAAGCACTTCCACTTTGCTTATTTGCGAAGATTTCCTTAATTAACTTTCTTCTCCTTTCAAAATTAAATGATGAATTAAAAGTTTAAGTTCGAATTAGGAAACTTTTGACCTCATCTTGTGAAATGATTTTATTTCAAATTAACTTTAAGAAAAAGTGGTATTGAGAGTTTGTTGTTCGTTTTTAGCCAACAAGACTTGACTGTCTTTACAGCAGCATTTAAGGTTTTGTATTTTTAAATCTTACAAATCCGACTTTCTTTTGAAATTGAGGATTGTGCTATTTCTCTTTGGATGTTTTTTGCTTTAGTATTTTAGTCGTATGCTTTTTTGAACACATCAGTGAAACAATAAATATTTGGATGGATGACATTAATGCGCAGATTAGCAACAGATTTATTCATGTTTAACCTTTAAAGGATTTACTGATACATAAAAGTTAGATCAAAAGAATACAGCATGAAATGAAGGTAAAGGTAAACATCAAGATTTCCTCTTTCTGAATGTCGAGAATGTATTGTCAAAGAAAATGTTTGAAAAGGATGGGGAAGGATTTACCAAGTAAAATTACTTTTCAGCCGTTTTTGCTGTGTTTCATAAGCTTATGCTTCAATGGGATCTAAAAAGTAAAAAACATATGAATGAAACGATGACGTCACGGTTACATTTTTAATCTGGGTATATGCACTCATGTAGGATTTTGTGAAATTACACTCTGTTCATAAAGTATTGCAAGATTCAAAAAATCTCCATAACTTCTACAAGGGTCGGTATTGCGAAATGCGGTTTACGGATCTAGGTAGATAATCTTCTTGCGAGTTTACCTGTATGCATAGTCTTAGATATTCCTCCTGAAATTTTTGATGGCACTGCATTTTTAAAAAATTGCAAAAATTGAGTGTTCAGAAAGTATTGCAAGGTTTGAAATTTTATCATGTAACTTTGTGTTTTTCGTTCAAAGTTGGTGTGTTTTGTGCTTAAAACAATAAAACGAGTTGTTCTGACTCAAAAAATAACATAACGTTCAAAATATACACGAATATTGAAGCAAACGGATGTCCACTTGGAAATAAGTGTCGTAGCAGGTAATTTAAGTGGCAAGTTGGACGATGTCCTTATGTTTAAGGACAAATAGTAGTTTATGGTTAAAGATTATTCTTTTTAAGAACGCACGTAACGTTTGAAACCATATAAGATACATATTTGTCGAAAATTGGAATTATACGCCCACAAAAGCTTGCTCATGGGGGCAATAAAATTAAAGTATTAAAAGTATTACTGCATTAAATACTATAACCATTAGTAAATACCTGACTATTCCACGTTTTTGAGCTAAATGGCCTGGCATAACACTGTTAAAATAAAACTAATTTACTAATTTTTGACCAAAAACTTGAGCAACAGTCTCAGGTTACTATCCCATAATAATAAGCCTGATTTCGAAGTATGAGCAAATTTCCATAAAACTTTTTTTTGAAATTACGTAACACTGATTAGAGTTTGTGTAATAAAATAATTGTTTTGTTTAAGTGTTTTGGCACTATAAATGTGTAAATTAACATAAGAACAGTGTCTTCGTTTGATTTTATATCAAAACATTATAATATGACAAAAACAGGCAAACTTATGAGCAAAGTATTTGATGGGTTCTTGCTGTTCAATTAATTTTGCCCGTGCTATTTTTCCTCTTTAAGTAAAATTTAAAGTTAAATGTTGTTTCAAGTGTTGCATTTCTCATTAAAAATCATAATTTTTTATTATAAACCACTATTTGTCCTTAAACATAAGGACATCGTCCAACTTGCCACTTAAATTACCTGCTACGACACTTATTTCCAAGTGGACATCCGTTTGCTTCAATATTCGAGTACATTTTGAACGTTATGTTATTTTTTGAGTCAGAACAACTCGCTTTATTGTTTTAAGCACAAAACACACCAACTTTGAACGAAAAACACAAAATTACATCATAAAATTTCAAACCTTGCAATACTTTCTGAACACTCAATTTTTGCAATTTTTTAAAAATGCAGTGCCATCAAAAATTTCAGGAGGAATATCTAAGACTATGCATACAGGTAAACTCGCAAGAAGATTGTCTACCTAGATCCGTAAACCGCATTTCGAAATACCGACCCTTGTAGAAGTTATGGAGATTTTTTGAATCTTGCAATACTTTATGAACAGAGTGTAGTATTCAGGTTTCATTTTCTAGGACAGAGCAAAATATATTAATAAAATTAGATGGGAAACGGAAGGAAACCACCGGAAGGAAATGAACAAAGACAAGTTCTTCTTTGTAAGATTTTTGGATGTGAGGAGACGAATAAAAGATATCAAATGGGAATAGAATTTAAATGTTGGCTTGCATTATGTAACAAGGTATCAGGGTACATATCAGTTTCTTTCACTCAAACTTCAATTGCAATCATCAAAGCAAACATCATCAAAGCAGCGACGTCGCTATAAAAACTCAAACACGTCATTCGACAACCACGTCCCAAGTCAAGTCACAATTAATTATTTCATATTTTGATTTATATACTCATTGTAATTAACTTTATTTTTTTCAATTTCCTGATAATTTGTATCACAAATTAATTAATTATAATTGTACACTTAAATTTAAATTGATACTTTTACAGCGATTGTAAAACAGTTCAATTCACAGGAGGGCTTTGCGAAGGAAGGTCAAATTCCGGATTGGGCGCAGATGCTGATTGCATTTGAGCCTGAGACGACGTTGGCCGTTGTTGTGGTCCATTAGGTCCCATTACCATCATCACCGGATCCACAGCAGCCCGGCTAGATTCCTTTTTAGAAAACCCAGCAATCCCAATGTAAACTACTCCAGTGATAATCGCGAAAATCTGGGGATTCCACAAAGTAAAAAAAAAACATTAAAAAAATATATTTTTTGCCTTTTTTAAATTCAAAATTATAAAAACAAATTTATAATCTGTTTTACCCCGCCAATGAGAAAGATCCGATGATAATACCTTTCGTGATGCATCTCAGGACACTGTTTTGTCAAATTTGCTAGAATCCCTTCAATTTCCTTTGATTCCTCCTCTAAATTATTACGTAGTTCATTACGATCATCACCACCAGGGGAGCTAGTGGTGGTGGTGGAAGTGGAATCCTCTGACCCTGTTTCCTTTTCTTTAGATTTATGAGTAGTGGTAGTAAAAATAAAGGCCCTCTGCATCGCTTTTTTGGTAGAATTTGATCTTGGTCCATTGATAACGTAATCCGTAGCCTCCGCTTTTAGATTTTCGGTTCCACATAAGTCTTCTTGCCCCACTTGAACAAAGTAGCCAATTAACAATAAACCTGACAGGATTACTACAAACGCTGCCAACAAATGGCCATATGTCTCATATAAAAAAATGTAATTTATAAATTAAATTATCTAAATATTGAGTAATTAATTTTTTTGTTATAATTTGAAAATAACTTGCACTTCGAAAGTATCTCCGGGTTTTCCTCTGATGTGAAACAAGTAGTAAAACAAGTGCAAAGAAAGTGCTACCCAATGTTGATCCAATTAGAGCGACTGGGATAACAACGAGCAGTGTATTCACACAACTTGTTTCCTTCCTTCCTTCTTTTATGCAAAGTGGATCTTCAAAGTAGGTATTCAATCCACAAAAGGTTATATTGGAACGGCGACAGTTGGATAAAGTGGTATCTCCGACACTATCCCTGCTTTCAAGTACATCAATCAGTCCAAGTACATGGTTTGTTTAAAATTTAAAAATGTTAGAGATGGATAAATGACATAAAAATACAATCCCTTCTCTTTTCTTACCACACTGACTATCTTGAGGATGCCTATAATCGTCTTGAAGTATGGCAAATTTGCTTTCATGCGAGCAGATAAACTATTATTATTTGGACCGGGGGGACCAGGTGGATTGTTTGGTTGAGAATTAGAAGGGAAATCATTGCGGGTAGGAGCCTCGGGTTGTGCGGTGGTGGACTGCGACTGCGGCACTTCCATTTGATTTCTGTTTTGATCTAATATCCAGTTTTCAAAATAATCTTCAAAAAAAGAAGTTATGTCGAGAGTTTGTTTTTTGAGGGTTGTGAACGGGATAAGTAAATTGAGTGTACACAGTTTAATTACTTTGCAAATAAATTATTTTAGTTGGGTTTATTAAAAGTTTTAAATTTTAAACATTTTAAGATTACAAGGTTGTCATGAAAGGTTTTAGGGATAATTGGTAACCGGATAGAGATTGCTGTTGCTGCTGATATGGAGCCTGTGCAAAGCCAGAGCGAAAATCATTTTGACCAGTTCATGATATTAACTACATGAATGAGCAATTAAACTTTTATTCAAATGTTATTGTAATTTTTATTCGTGATTGGTTTTCTTTCCTACAATTAACACAAGCATTTAAACTAGCTCTCTTTACCTTGTGCAGGGACTCCGGAATCCATGGCCGTAGATTGCTGGGAAGGGTCATAGTGATCAGCCTTATCATTGTTCGATAATGACGATTCATTTATCAAATTCATCTTCTGAGTAGGTTCCTCCTTTTTGTCCTCGTCAATGTCAGAATGTCAGAAGCGTTACCAATTATTATGACAATCGCCCCCAAACGCATCGTAAATGATTCCTATGAGAAATGCAAAGAGCTTGAGACAAAACAAATAAAAATCCTTAATTTGATCAACCTTCTGATTTTTTGCTCGGATATCAAGAAAACTCGAAAACTTTTAATATTTCATTACCCCACCAAATTTCCATGTAAATAAATTTTCTTTTCCATATCCTCACATTTCGGTTGGATTTTACCCAGAATTTCCGTAAAATTGGGACGTGGACGACCAAACGGTATTCCAAGATGTCCTTCCTTCAAGCTTCGATAAACTCTACTCTTAAATGTTCCTTGTCACACAAATCGTCAGACTCGACCTGCATAACGAAGCAAAGAACAAGGTTCGCCAAAAATACTCTGAATTGAATTCAAAGTAATTGATCTTTTAATTGAATGAAAATAACACACGGGCATACCACACTGATTATGTTGAGAATGCCTGGTGTAGATTTCAAGTAATTGTAGACCTTTGGCTTTCCAGCAGATGCATTTTCACCATCACCAATGTCAGCAACTATTAAACCGGAAATAGATGCAGTAGGGCTGGAATCCTGTGGCTCTGACATAGTCGATGATATTTACATGTATTTTCCTATTTCACAATGTAAAGTATGAATTTACTGTGATAACTTAATTGCATAAATTTGCAAAACGCATTACGAAAAATATAAGGAGCATGATCCAATTAAAATGTAATTGATGACATATTATAATTACGAAGATGGATAAATATTTTTTAAATGAGTACAAAATAATTTGTCACTCTAAAATATTCCTAAGGGAACGAAAAAGGTAATAAAAAGCCTGAAATAGGCAGCTATTGCCTGATTATTTCCAACAAAAAAATTATTTTCTGAAGAAATATTGCACTTGGATGAAACTTATGTATTTTTTTTTACATAGCGTTCAGACATTGTGGAAAAGGTAACATGTAACGTATAGTAAAAAAAACAGTCGATTTCATTTGCTTATGACGTAGAAGTTTTGGGGTATAATGAGACTCTATCAATCTTCTTTTTGATATGATATGTCAATACGAGCTTAGTTAATTCAATGTGAATTATAATTTCTCTTCAAAATATTTCCGCATGACATCGATCGAATACCTCAAATTAGCTTATAGCTTTTTTCAGTTTTTTTTTCATCTCAGGAGGATTACCTGAGTGATCATAAAAGACACATTCTAAATTTGTTATTTGTGTCTAGTAATTTCCCGTATCAACTATATCGTTGACTTGATAACCGTTTTACCCCTTTATTCTCTATTTCTAAGAGAACGAGCCAAAGCCACACAACAATATGTTCTTATTCTATAATAAGAAGTAGAACTAAAAAATTATGCGTCTCATCCAGGTATGCCGACTGTAGGAAAACGCAGCATTTTGAACTTGAACAAGAGAATACCCTTTGTATATCCTTGTTCGTTTTGCTGCAAATCCGTAACCATGGGAAATCTACTCTTGGTGCGTATTGCGTATATCATCATACAACAATTTACCTATTTTGTATAGGAGGATTACCAGTGTGTCAATTCGTACTTTTCCTCTGGGAACACCGACAACTGTCGACAAATTTTTCTGACAAAATTTCCCAAGTGGATAAGTGTTACATCATTTTATACCGTAATTACTTAATACTTAGCGACAGTATATCAAGTTATAGTAGGCAGTTCCAATTTAGTTAACATAACATAAAGACTAAATAGTAAAATAGGTTTGTAAGCGCACAAATACGACAGAACATAAGTTTTTCGTGGTGACAATAGCCGAAAAAGATGAAGCATAATTATTACAAGATTATGTAGTATGTATTATAGTATAACATATCATTGTAGTTTATTTGCTAACTTTAAAGGAAATTGACGCAACAATTTACAAATCTATCTTTCCACCTGAAAAAGTCAAATAAACAACTACCAAGAATGCGTAAAGTAAAGGGTGACATAATACTTTATTGTATGATTTCAAAAAAAAATTTGTTATTTGATTTGATATGTAAACAGTAATCTAGTTCTATTGTTAGTACTTTTCTTGAGTATTTTGATTTACATTCAAATCTGTTCTGCTAGAATTTAAATGAGTTTTCATGAAAAATCTCTTTTGTCATGGATTTAGACATAAACATTTAGATTTAAACAAACAT
>JAQFZH010003916.1:0-12901 GCA_034695485.1 Entomobrya nivalis | reverse complement strand
GTGTGTGTGTCTGTGTGTAAGTGAATGAGAATAAGTGAGAAAGTACAAGGGAAAGAGTTTCGAAACTTTTTACCGGTGGGCGGAATAATAGGATTTCGTGCTGTATTACTCTCTCATCATCAACACCATCAACTTTACTTATTTGATTTCATTTCCAGCGAAGAAGATGTAATAATAAAGTGAAATGTTCACTTTTCCGTTTCCTTCTTAGCTGTTTTTTGCATTGTTGAGTATGTATTATGAAAATCTATTATTTGAAAACTTCCTAATAAAAAATATCATGTCAATTCATACTGATTTTATTTATGAAACAGTTTCTGTTTGGAGGTTTTTTTGCTCACTTTTTATCAGTTGTTTGTTCAAACCTAAAAAATAAATCAAAAACATGTGAAGAAAGGAAATAAATCTCGTAATATCATTTCTAAAATCTCAATTCAAACAAAAGAAATAAGATCAAAGTTCATGTCGAGAGAGAGAGAAAGATATCGTCATCATCTTTGGAGATATGATATGATACATAAAATGTTTTATATCCCATTTCCCCCATCAAGTACCATCATACCACCAACATTGTTTTTTTGCTACTCTCTTCTGTTCTTACATTCGGATGTTGAAAAAGATGGTGATTCATTTTACGTGTAGTAAATCATGTATAGTTCATCTGCAGTAGAAGTAGAAAAAGTAAGAGAGTAGGTTGCAATCATTCCCTTCATGTCACATTCATTGTTACCGAAAATATATTGCAAAAGGAGCAGACGTAGAGGGAAGAGAGACGAAAGAAAAATCATTTCTATGAAATCTGAAAAGTCAAGATGATTTAAGTTGGAAATTGGAGAGAATCAAGTCATCCGAAAGAAAGAAGAAAGGGATCATAATGAATCTTGAAAACAATAAGGCCAACATAAAAATTACTAGCATGGCTGTATCTCAACAGAATGGAAAGCACTACACAAAAGGTAGGGAAAGTAGACTTCCGTTTTGTTTCTTCTCAACGTCCCTTTTATGTGTCTTTATATTAGAAAATCCCTACTTATGACGCACATGGGCCTACGAGGAGAGAGAGAGAACGGTAGTTAATATTTTCGCAAGACTTTTGCTTGCTCTGCATTGAGTACTTTTTACCAATTGGGGTTATTTTTAACTGTGACTGTGTAGTAGTTAGAAGTAGTAGCCTTTGTATAGGGGAAGACATACATCTAACTATCAGCTCGTTTCACGTAATACATATATGGCTTAACTGGAACAAACAAGCATTGAATAAAATTTTTATTGCGAAATCTGCTTCCAATCACAAAACAAAATCAGGTCAACTAAATTGTATGTATCAATGTATTTATAACTATAGAGCAGTTTGCTTGCATAGTAGGTATAAATCAAATGCCTATTTATCAGAGACTCCATATATGAGAATGGATAGGAATCCAAAATGAAATATATTTTCATTGCATTTCACAATTTGAATACTTGGAAAAAATCCACAACTGTGCAAAAGTGTAGATCTCTAAGCTTCTTCGCATTCCTCCGTTATTCCATCGTACTCGTACTTAAGATAATTGGCAATTAGAATGCAAGAAAGAGTTCATAAGTGAAGGCATCCGAGCTCTGGAAGAGTTCAAGCATATTTTTAGAATAAAAAACTTTGATTAGCGGTTAAGAATGGAATGGAACCATGTTAGTACATACATACTTTTTGGTTTCCTTTGATTTTTTTTTGTTTTTATGTGAGTACTACCACAAAATCAACCGACCAAATACGTATATATGTCGGTCAGCAATGTGCAATTAAGCTTTCTTCTTAAAATGAACGTGCACCCTGATTTCAATGTCAGATTTTAGGAGTAAAAACACAAACACTCAGTTCGTTTGGAATTCCACTCGTACACATGGTCTTTGCTCACATACAGTCAGGCATAAGTTCACAATCTGATTGTCTTGTTCTTTGGTAAAGAAGATCAAATAGATAAAATTTTCATTATTCTATAGTCTAGCTGCTGCATTTCCTTTTCTTTGTACCTATGTAATATAGCCTTGATTCATCTCTTGGAAGAAGCTGGGAGAGAATCTAAATGACTTTTTAAAATTACCATATATCGCTAACTCCTTCTGATACATTGTGCAGACTCGTTCTTCTGCCATTTGTTTTTCGATAACTTTTTATATATGTTTGCTCTCCGATAAATATTGGCTTGCATGTTAATTTTCTCTCGTTTTTATTGTAAGTTCCACACTATGAAATTTATCAAATATAAGGCGTATCAACGAAATTCGGAAACCGCAAAACCGTTTTAATTTTTATCAACTCCAAAGATATTTCCTAGAATTTATATATAAAAGTTAGATAGAGTTTCTATGAATGTCAAGTAACTACATGTCATACTAAAGTTGCAACTTTTATTATTTTGAGACAGATGCACTGATGAGAAGTAAGATATGTATTTTAGTTGTAATTTCTCCATTAGGATGAATAAAGGAATAAAATATACAATGCAGTTTTAAAAGACAAAGCATATGAATAAATTTTCCCTGTGCACAATTTATGTAAAACTCTACGCATTATCTGCAATGCAATCATTCTTCTTCTTTGTCTACATGATGTTTCTACTTATAACTACAGTATCTCAGCAAAAGTTTTCTTCTTGTTTCAAAAAAAACCTTTTGGCTGCATTGAAAAAAATGACTTGCTGGTAGATGGAATTACGACAAGAAATTTGAAGATGGAAAGTCTACTTTTCCTACTGGATCAGTTCACCTGCCAAAGTCGACGTGATTTTCAAACAGGATTTTGCGAACTTGGCAATTCGAAAGAAACTTTTAGCTTAGGAGATTTTATCACAAATCTAGGTACCTAAATTCCCATCAACTCTGTACAAAAATATACGCATACATTATTATCCACAGAAAAGGAAACCATTCTTCGCTCATTTCTTGTTCCACTTTTTTCTCCACTTATGCCAATATACCTTGAGATGACTGCCCATCCATCCGTCCATTTCACCACCACCACCATCATCACCAGAAAAAATCGGGTACACACACATATTGAGTTCCAGAAAAAAGAAGGTACTCGGGGTAATGCCAAAGTATCAGTTACAAAAGTTGAACAATCTGTGTGTATGTATGTTGTATGAGCGATTTTTTTTTCTTCGAAAGAAAAATAGAAAAAAGGAGAATGAGTGCAAACGGGGTCCTTACGCTCGCTAACGAAGAAGAAAGAGGCAACTAACAAGATAAAGAATAGCTGATCTTTCCCAGTGGCAGCTCACCTTCACACATATCAAACGGTCTACTTACATACTCGACGTGACATAGAGCTTGTGTGTGTGCCTCATCTCCTCCACTCGATGGACGACGAATCCGCTGTTGAACGTGAACAGTTTTCTATTTTCAAACTTACGAAAAAAAGGTTCTCCGTGTTGAGCTGACTGGCATTCAACATGAAACCAAGTCATGCTACCTACATATTTTAAACGTATAATATTGTCACTGGCCATATGAATATTTTACTTTTTCTCAATAGTTTGTTTCTTCAAATGTGCTTAGATAGATGTGATGTAAGAGTAAAAGCATTGGTATCATAGATAGAGAAAAAAGCTGTCAACCTTCCTATCTAGCAACTCACAAAACGTATTATTGTATATCCCTTTTGACTACCATCAACGGAGCAGCGAAGAAAAAAAATCATCTAGAGAAAAAGATACGATTTTAGCGTGTATATGCAAGCCAAGAGCCAACTACTGAAACAACCACAAACAGAATAAGGGGGTCAACAAGGGAGGAAATATGATACGTATGGGATGAAGCAAGCAAGCACGCACTCACATTGTGTATTCGTGAAAGAGAAAAAAAAACCTTTACTATCCTTTTGTAAAAAAACGAGATGAGCACTATAAAGGCTCAAGAGACAGTTTTTTGAAAAAGTGGCCTTTTCTCATGTGAATGACAGCATTGAGAGCTTTTTACTTATGATGAAGTGAATACAAAAAAGGAAAAAAGAGCTCTAGTTGAAGTAGGCTAAAAAAAGTAGAAGGCCAGTGAAAGCGGTTTGTTTCGTTACGTTTTCGACCCCTACATTTCATATGCTATACTTCATTCGTTCTACTTGATCTTGGTACGGCTGTTTTGAAGCACTTATTTTAGAGCCCTATAATATTTAGTGATAGTCTGGTTAAATTAGAAACAAGTTGAATAGTCTGTGTTATAAAGGGATAGAGTTTTGGGTAGAATTTGAATAAGATACTTGCAGTTGGCGGTCAAGTGGAAAAATTGGGTATGGGAGGGAACTTGCGGTCTAAAACATTTATATGAATGACACTTATGCTAAAAATGTTTTAAAGTTCTTAACTTCCATGATTATTTATTATAACAGTGACAATTTATAGTCTTAAATTAGGTGTATTTTTAAAAGAAATGCTATACATGCATATTTTCCCTATGAATTTGTTTCTAATTATATAATAACCTTGAATCCATTACATTACCACTTTGAAAAAAGTAACATTGGTATCCTCCACATGGCCAATAAAATTACACAAGAACACAGACAAATAGGTTTCGTGTATGTCTCTTTCTCTTTTGGTTTGATGATGAAACGAAAATTGAGCATAATTTATTACCATTTTTTTACTCAGTGTATTGTTTATAGTATGTTGTATGTGTCGCATGACATGTCACATTTCGCTATTACACAAGAATCTATATCAAAAACAGGAAGCCGTATAAATAGATGATAAAATATCAATCTCCTCTAAGAATTTTTCCTTTCATTTCATTTTTCTTTTCACACTTGCTTTGTTTTTCCGAAAAGTACACAGTCTGTTTTTTTTTTGCTTTCATCATTCTACATATACTTATGTATATATATGTACATATTATGTATGTGCACTGCTTTTATTGTCTTTAAACATAAATTTCATATGTATATTTTCTTTATGAATAACTATAAATACTATGCAGCATATTTATTTTGTTTTGGTTCATTGCTTTCTTTGTTTTCTCCTCTTTTTTATAAAAGACTGTTTACGTTTTGTTTGTTGTACTGTGAGCGTATAAATGATTTTTCATGTGACATGGTAAAAAAAAATACAAGCAGCGGTGCCGGACGTATTTATTTATTTTTGTGAGAGGGTATACCAAGAAATAACAGTGAGTAGCAAAAGAACTAGGAAAGATCTTTTGTTTGAAACTAATGGATTCCGTCCTTTCCATTTTCTACTCACTCATTTTTTTCCCTTTTGCTAGTGCCGTTTTCTGTTTTACGTCAGTGTTTGTACAAATCTACTTGCTACTACCCGTGTCCCTTTTTCGTCTGATTTGTTACGGGAGAAAGTGATGTTGACACAGACCAACCAAAGAAAACTAAGAAAAGTTCCCATCAACTAGACTTTTGCTTTAACATAAGAGTTAAATAGTAGGGCTTTGGAAAGACACTTTTGTAGCCGTCTCCAAGTCTTTTGCTCTTTTGTTTTCCTTGTATAAATTTTGTCCTCACTTTTCCTTAAAAACTAGAACAAAAAATACATTCTGCGTTTCTGTATGTTGTAAAACATTTTATCTAAATACTAAAAGATCTTACCACAATCAGTAACAGGATATACTTTCTCTATTTCAGATTTTTCATTTAATCTTTTTAGTCAGATTTTTTTTGTACTATTTGGTGAACAATTGTACTACGTACTATATAAGTAAGTGATATAATATACATGTATATGCATGTATTTAGCGCTAAAATAGACATCTTTAGGGATTTGGTTTCTAACAAGCTCATTTTAATTATCCTCTTTGATATAATTTATCTGTAACAAATGCATAGCTAAATACACGTCAAAAAAACAGTCATACTTCAAAAAAGCATAAATGAAAATGAATTTAAAAAATGGTTGGAAAAAGTGTGAAAGATAGTTATCCGTTGGGTATATGTGTCACCACTTCACCTCACTCATTTACCAATGAATGGCAGGTACCTACAATGCATAGCAAGAAAACTAATGACCGAAATAATAATATTCATTATGGAAATAAACTGGCAAGCTGGTAGGGGTTCACTGGAAAGTAGAAAATCGGCGAGGTGAAAATATCCATTCATTCTGCTTTGATGATCATGATGATGATAATGACGAGCCAGTCCGTAATAATAGTAAATGCTACTCCACTCCAGTATAAAATTTATTATCCTCTGTCGTCTGCCTTAGTTTATAAGCTCTGATTTGGGGAGGGAAAGAGTAAAAGTAATGGCTGATGGCAATGGGAATTGTTATACTGTCTCCAACATGACGACAGCCAAAGCAGAAGATCAAATGAAGAGAGAGAGAGAGAGCGAGGTGTTTACAGAAATCTAGCAAGTTGTGTTTTGGATAAATTGTATAAAAGAAGGAAATTGAACTGTTTTTGTTATTCCGTTGCATACAACGTGTAGATTATGAGTAAGTGTAAAATGTAGATATTTAAATCTTTTGCCACTAGCAAGAACACAAAACTTTTCTTTAGGATTACGACTATAAAAGTAATAATAATGATACTTTGTTGACGTCGACTGAAGGGATATTTTATAAGTGTACTATGAGCTAGATAGCTACTACTGTTTTTCCGCTACTCACTCATTTCAGTTTACAAGTGAACGAATCGACGAAGATGAAGACAACAACAACAGGCTTTTCCTCTTTCTTGCTTGTGAGTTTGAATATCATTATAATTTATTGCATTACCAAAATCGTTATAATCAGGAAATGTCATAAATGAGTGGTGGAACTGGCAACTCCATGAGTGAGTTCTCTTGCTGATTTGAACGCTGCATTCATAACAATCGCAGTCATACAGTCATTATCGTGAATTGCATATATACCTCGGTGGCGAGCATGAGCGTGTATGTATTTCAGCCTTACATACATCCATATACATATAGAAAATCATTGATTATTTCCATTAAATCCGTTCTTTTGTGTGAGAAACGGTAACAATAATAATGACAATGAAAAGACTCCCTTTGATACGTAAAACATTTTCCTTTTAAGTCAATTCGATACTCCCTTTTTGTTACAAGTGCCAAAAAACCTTTTACCCCTGGCAAGAAACAGAAGTGCAAAAGTAACAGGAATTTAGTTGAATGAATGAAAATATTCTCCTTTGCGTCACCTGTTGTACAAGTGCCGTCTACTCCATCCAAGCACTTCTCAAATTGCCATACTCGTGACGATGTCAAACTTAATATGTGTACGATGAAACGTTTATAGATAAAAAGATGTGCGTATTTTCTAAAGTACTTTGGTATGCAATAATTTGTTAAAAGTCTAACAAAATTACTGTAATTTTTCACTTTTTAAATCCTTTCTACATCAAAGCAATCCTTTTTCATGGGAATTTTTCTAAAGCAAAAATTTCATCAACTTTTTGTACTCAATGGATTGTAAAAATTGTGATAAACCTACAAATAATAATGTAATGTTCGATACAGCTACACATCATCCAAATCTTAGAATAATATTTTGATTGTTTATATATGCTATGCATCATAAAATGATATAATACCCAGAAAAATGTCAACTTATGCTGATGTTATTACAGTATCCATTTACCATTCAAAATGTCTATTTATCGTACTTGAAACTTGGAAATCCATTAGAGCAGAAAAAAAATACATGAAGAAAAACAAAATCTGTCTAAAAAGATTACAAATAGCATGGCATAGCCTTGACAAAGCTTCGAAGAAAATGAAAACATTTTGTGTAATGTTAATGGTACATGGCATACTTTCTCTATTTTAAGCCTCGAAAAAAGTGTCGTTTCCTCCTCCACATGTTACAGGCAATAACCTGTGAACATATCGAATAGTAGTATCGAATTGAATCTAATGTAACGTATTGTATTTCTCTTCCTGGAACTTCATTGTGTTTGGATAAACAATATGAAACATATTTATACGAGTGTCTGATTCCGTTTCGTATTAAATCTGTATAAATGGACAAAGAAAATGGAGTATTGAATTTCATCACATCAATTTGACCCTTGTCACGTGACCCTGTATAGATGTATACTACTAAACCTGTATAGAATAAGCCATATATAGACCATCGCGAACCTTATTAGTACGATGAAAGCCTACTGTCTCTTGTTTTGAAAGAGAATCCATAGCAGTAGTGATGATGCTGCTCTGTGACAGAACTGGAATATCTGTCTGTTATTATCGATTCCAGAGGCATGAGTAATGTGAACGTGAGTGAGTCATCCTCTTCACTGCACAGCACACCCGTATGCGCTGACGTGATTGTTTTTGATGTAGCTAATAAAATAATTTTATTTTTACTACCATTTTATGATGTACACATAATAGAGTACATAAACAATGTAAGTGAAGTAATTTGTTAGCCTATTCCTGGTAAAGAGTTAAATTGTTATCGTATCGTATGGCCTATTTTGCCTCAGTGATCATAATCAAAGGATTTCACTTTCACCGCATAGGAGGATAGGAGCGATTTTATTTATGGCACATCTATTTATGTTGAAAAGGCTTTTAACGAGTGTATATGTACTTGTCAGTCTGATTATAATCAGCCTATAAATCTGAAACAAAAGTATTTCAGGAACCTGGCTGTGAGAAGATACTAGGGAAGAAAAGTTCAATAGAATCCTTGTTCAAATTATAAATACATTGTAATCGATATCCAGCCAACTGTCAATGTAATCACTACCAGTCTCAATCTAGACAGCAACAAAATCTAAATGTGCACTCATTATAAGTAAACTAAAATAATGGCAGTACTATTGAAAGTTAAGTTCCTTGAAGTTTGTTGTTCGTTAATATCAAGTCAGCATCACACCTGTACCTGATCGGATTACTTCATGCTCGTCCTGAGAACAAAATATTTTCATTTCACTCTGTTGTTTTGCCAAGATATACGTTACCACTCATCAACACTTGAACCTAACCTCACTATCCTACTTGTTCATCACAGTTATATTTTACGATGCTTAGAGAAAATAAACTAACATGCGCATATTATAATAATAAGAACAGGCGGATTAACAATATTAAGCCAAAAGAGGCAACATCATTACTTTCACCACCATGTAATGTATACTGATGTATGTATATGCTTATGCATTCACACGACCAAAAGGGAAACATAGTTTGTACTAAACTAAAATGTTTATACATAAGCAATACGTTGTAACTTGTAACTACTCAAACGGCAACTAATTTAATGGGTATTCATATCCATAATATACGATAATAATTCATGTTTCAGTAATAACAAAAATATTACACAGGTGTTTTATAGTTTATAGTCAAAGATGGGACGTTATGAGTTTTTATTATGAATACCTGAAGAGCTAATAAAGACAGACTTTAATCTCAATCATAATGGTTACACCGAGCTATAAAATTCTGAGTAATTGATCTGATGTATAGCACATACTGGAAACTGAACGGTTTATCTAAAAACCTCACTGTCGGATAGTATATCCGCTTCTTTTCTTTTCTTCATCGGTTTCACTGAAGGGAATCAGGTGAACATAATTATTTCAGAAAAGTAGTGCAATAAAACAGCTTGTAAAAACAGGATACAAAAGGAAATTGTAAGCTAGTGGAGACTTACTTTTACGATGAGCAATATAATGGGGCGCAAACTTTATTTTTTGAAATGTATAAGAATAACTTGTAGGTGCCGTAATTTCAAAAATTGAAAATATCATGTAAATATTGTATACATACACAGATTGTAAAAGAGATATAGAGAATCCAGTGACTTTACGATGTAGTTAAAATCTTCTTGTGAAAGGTAGTAAACTAAGCAAGAGGGATATATTTTGCAGGAAAATACATTTCCTATAGTACCAGCATCAGCACCGATACAAACTTTACACTATTGCTATATTAAGATCAATACTACCAACCAATTGCAAATTCGTCTACACGGAAGAGACTAACGTAAAAAACGACTAGATGAATTAGCAGCTGAGTTAGTATCGGTAACGGTGTACCCTGAATTTTTCATAATTATGTACAATGTAAAATTTGTTTTAGACATGGGCTTACAGTACATTGGAAGATTTCTTTTCTTCTAACTTTTAATTCGAGCAAAGGGGTCTGGGAACAATAGGTAGACATTGCACATAACACAATTGGAATACAATACCAATCATAAATATCAAATTTAAAGGTATTCGTAACACGTGAAAGTAACAAAACATGTATTAGAACATGAAATGAAGACAACTTTCATATGAAGTAGCTTTCATACAACTTAATTTTGTATTTTATATACTTTTACATTCAAGTCAAAAGTCTGAAATGTATGGTATGTATACAAGTATCATATTATCCAATAATAACGATTACTCTTGTCTGTTGCTACTCTCTTGTTTCCGTTATTCTCCTGCAGCAAACTGATCAGTTATCGGCTAAGTAAACACATGCTGACTTTTCTTCATGTAAACAAAACAGGAAAGCGAAAATATTAACTAGCTATTTATTTTCTGCCTGTGGTGAACAACACAAGTAGCTTCAGGCTGATTTTGTATAGGTTTAACTTAAATATTAGATAATGTTGCGGTCTCAAATAAAGTAGTCTACTCTACTCACTGACTCCAACTCCAAAAAAAATGCCTTGTGCTTTCGATTTGGTATCCTTATGAGAATCATCATCATGATCATCAACACTCTCAACTGAGGACAGTGTATAAGTATCCTACCTAAGAGAGAAAGTGTTTTAGTGTCTATAAGCAGGATAACAAAAGCGCACAGAAGTGTTTATCTCTCTGACAGAATTTCGCCGTGAGCATTTCGGTAGGAGAAAATACTCTATTATGTGTAGTTCCTGAACATGGAGGCTACTACGGCTTGAAGTATATCTGCGATTATAACATTTATACTTGTGTGAGAAAACGTAGATGAGAAAGTAAGTCTCAAGCGATATCATCTTTCCTTCCAAGTACAAAGACTATCCAAACTAGTAAATGTGCCTGCTTATTGCTCTCGGTGGTCTTTTTGCAGGACAACGGACTCGAAAAGAAGAGAGAATAAAACTGAATAGCTGGCAACATTCATGTGTATCTGAGTGCACACGAAGGAGAAATTCAAAGAAAGTAACGCAAGTCGTTATAAAATACTTTCTCTTATAATACCTATCTCTTCACTTGGTATAACTACTATAGATAATAGATGCTCTAATGTGTATCAGGTTTCGTATTTCTTGTCGAGCACATGGATGGAACACGATACAAAAAACGGAGAAAGCCCATCAGATGCGTGTGTATATTTTTTATAAACCTTTCTCCGCTTTTATTATAAGGCTTACTCGGCCGCATTATGTCTCTGCTACTCCACTTTGTACCGTAATATTTATCACCTTCATAATAATCATCATATTATCATGTTTATGCGATGTAGTAGTAGTACTATTATGAAGATAAGATGGAAGTTAGTTGTTGGTAGAGTGGTGGAAAGAAGAGTGTCATTTTTTTGGAGGAGCGGTATAACTCTTCTAGAATCAGAGTGCGCTTTTTGTTCTTTCTACCGTAAGCCCACACAAACCATGGATAATTTTACATTTATAAAAGATCGTGAAATAATAATCAAATTTAACAGGCGAGAGGGAAATGTAAAAAGCGAAGCAACCAGGTTGATGAAAATAACTTGAAGCTTAGTTGCGCCCTTGACATTTACCAATACACAGTGAAATCTAGTTTGTGTTGTGACTCGGAAATTGTTATTCAGATTTGTATTATGTATATAGTGCATTTTAGAACGTGTATAGGGTTTAGTTAGATCGCATGGATGTGATTAAATATACTTACGCGTTACAAAATATATACGCGCTTCTCCACCTCCTCTTGGTTTTGTTACAAACGGCAACTATAAAATGCGCATTTCCAATCAAATGGTACACACATGCACGCTTTACTACATCGTTGTAATAGGATTATTTACTAAAACTACCAGAATAAATAAAGCTAAAAGGGTACGTCATCATTACTTTCTGTTTACATTTTCTGACGTCAGTGGTAATTAGGTTTTGAGAGGTGATAGTATAAAGTTTCTTTTGAGTACAAAATCATAGGTTAAATATTACATTCTCTTACGAATAAAAGATATTACTATTAGCAAATAGCCATCAACATGGCTGTTTCAACAATTTTCACCGTATGGAGACAAGTAACTTAATGTAGCACGCATAATTTTCACTTACATAAGTAAACGGATTCCATTACTGTTGAAAATACGAGTATTTTATACTTCCGTCCGTTTGTATGAACTAAATATATAGTTTAGTTTTAACGTTAGGATAGTGGAAGCATCCTTCTCAGAGCATGTTGGATTGCTTCCCCAAGCAAAAAGGAAATTTGGCACCGGAAGATATAAATTGTGTTAAAATCAATGAGAACTACTAAAATAATTAGTTATGGTTGTTTTTCATTAGGAATTAGAGAAGTCTTCGTGTGCCAATAAATAACAGACTAGCAAAGAGAGAAAAGTATGCTGCTGCTGCCTACACATTGCATTCGATCAACTAAAAACCAAATTAGTAATTTCCCTGCATTCTACAACTCATTTTAAACAACGTTAAACGTGTATTTTGTTCAATGTGTTGAAAAGAAAAAAACTCACTATTTCACATTCGATGCTGTTTTCAAACTAAACAAACAGGGAAAATACACATACACACTCCACCAAATAAGTAAACAGTGATATTTCAAACAAACTTTCCCCCTGAACCCGTACATCGAGCACTCACGTACACAACGTACAAAACAAAAACTTTTTAGATTCGATCGTCATTCTTCTGGCCAAAATGAGGATAAAGTCTTGTATAATTTTAAATTGGTTTCCTTTTCCAATTTAACAATGTAATTCACAATATACCAATACACATGCGTCATCATCACTTGTTCAAGTGAAATTACTGGG
>JAQFZH010003915.1:0-12903 GCA_034695485.1 Entomobrya nivalis | reverse complement strand
ATAAATTAAATAGACAGACAGTCGGACCAAACCAAACATTACATAGAGGTAGCTTGTGCTTTGTGCTGTCTATATGAAGAAACACAATATTATGCGAAGGTCTGCATACTTAATGCTATGGTATGTTATACAATTGTTCGAGTTAGTGAAAGTTAAAACAGTGTCTTCACAATTTCAACGTTATCATAACACAATCAGCTATCTATTATTGAGTTAAACGTCAGCGATCGTGATCACGATTAACTGGTTTATCATCGAACACTAGTCGAATTGTCGGGTAGCCTTGTATTTTCTCTACTAAATCACACTATGTAGTCCATCACACCATTTTGATTATTAATGTCGTTTCGTATATTGAAAACTGAATGAAGGTGTCTTCAACACTTCACTAGGCAATATTACAGAGTATACCCTGTGATGAGTCAGAAGAGTAATGTACAAATAATGCACCTACAAATAACATATTAGATCATATTCAGAGCTATATATATGTTTGCATGTAAAATCACACAACAACACGAACAAATTGTGTATCATCTTAGGAAAGCTGTAGCTAAAAAACAAGCATGTGAAATAGAATTCGATAATCCTACTTCGCCCAACGAGATCTCACTAATGGATTATGGAAAGTAACTGAAAAAACAACCCAGTAAGCAACAAGCAAGATGAAGTAAAGTAAAAAACACTTTTCTTCCGTCAGTTGTAGGATAAAAGTAGAAATATATAATGTTAAGTAAAATATGTAGCTGGAATGGGTAAAAATCTTGTTTGTATACATACCCGACAACTTTACGTTTGTGCACGTTTCAAAAAGATCAGGGCAAGGCAGGTAAGCTTTAAACGAGAAAAGCATCAACAGTTACCTTTACATTGTCTCTATAAGTAATATGTATATACACTATACCATTCATATAATGTGCGTTGTAAGCATCTACCTTTTTGGTATACTAAAAATAGCTTTGTTGTTTCCCACTTGCCATGAAAGACGAAAGAGTAAAAAACAAAAAGAGCAGGCGAAATCGTATGGAATCATTACTCAAGTAAGATAGTGACAAAGTATTATGCCACCACCATAACATTACTTTACGCTTTTATCCTTGCTTACTCGAAGACATGCTACATCGCTCTTCCCGTTTCCACCATTTTTTACCTTGTTCGGATTATATTCACTCTCTTGAAAAGTAAGCAACTTGGCTATACAAAACATGACAGTGCTGCAAAAATACAGTACGGACCTTACATATATATACATATAAGTCTACGATGAGATGAGAGAGATGTACGATTACTTCTCCTGCTGCTCTTATAGCCTGCCACCTTTTCTTTTTCAGTCGTCGGATGCTTTTTCGATGATAATGATGATTATTATTACGGTTTACTCGTGGGTGAGAAGGAGAAGGCTTATAATACAGTCGAAGAGTAGACAAATATGTAACAGGATATATATTTTTAGACGTACTGTCGGAAGGAAAGAAATGTGCGTTAAAGCTGAATCATCATAACATGCCATCTTTCTCTGTGTGCTTGTTGATGCCGCTCATCTTGCTCAACGTGTCCTATCTCCCTTTTTTTGTATACCAATCCCAGAAGAAGAAGAAAAAAATGCACAAGTGAAAGAAGTTTTTTGTCTTAAAAAATGGAAGGGAAAGAAATGGTGCGATTCAGGAAGCCAGTAAGTTAAAGCTATCACCATCATCACCCAAAAAAAGAAGAATAAAGTGAAGCTGCATTGAGTATAACGTTTAAATGACTGCAATATATATGAGGACACTTACAAGGACTAAAGACTATACACTCTCTCTCTCTTGCTGCATTTCGCGTCATAAGATAGACACTTACACAGACTGCCTTTTTAAGACTTCAAATTTTCTGATGATTTAAGTGGAATGGGAAAGGATTTAGGGGAGAATGGAAGATATTACGTACATAAAAGGCGGAAATATTTAGGGCTCTACTTCGCTGATGTTGTAAAGAAGGCGAGAGTAGAAGGAATCACAAGAAGATACTGTAAAACATACTGCTACTTGACCATAAAACCTGAAACTATCGTCATTATCATTTGTGTACTAGCAGCATGTATGCCCAGAAATCCACTCTGGTTCAAAACTATTGAAGAGTTGGTGGAGATAATAATGATGACCGTGTTTGTATAGTATACATACATATATATCATATAAGGTACGTAGTACGTGTGTATATATCGATGTCTTTATTTTCAGTTATCAAGATAATTCCCCAAAGTATGTAAACATAATATGTTTAGTTTCTTGTTTATATGAGTTAGAATGAAATGAAACGAAAAATAATAAATAAATAAATCGCTGCTGGAGAGGAAATTGTTGATAACGATCTGTACAATAGAGAATACATTGAAAGCTTTGTAGAGCTGCTTTTGATCATGATGATCATGGACGATGGAAAACAAAAGCAATGATTTTTTTCGTTAAAATTAATGTAGTTGTTTGTGTTGTTCTCTGAACCAAAAAGAAAATTGAAAAAAGTACAAGAAAGTGAAAAAAATAAAGAAAAATGTTGGTAACTTGTATTTTGTTTTCATTATTTCATTTCATGTGTGTATATATTTCGCCGTTGCACCAACTCATCTTTTCTTTTTCTGAATTTAGAACAACTGTAAAAACGTCCATTTTGACTTGGTTTTCTCTTTCAGTTAAGAGTAATGTTTTGTACCAATGAAAATAGATTAAGAAAAAGAAGGCAAAGAAGAAAAAACTCACAAGCTTATTGCACCAATTTCATTTTCTAGTGAGCGTTGGAATACTAAGCGATCTGCTTCCATAAAAACGAAGACGCGAGGAAGATGAACATGAGGACGATGATGATCATGATCATCATACATGCTGGGGTACCTTACTTTTTGTACTTACATCGAATATTACATAGGTAAACTGGCCGAAATAGAAAAAAAAACGAAGAAATAAACGGACGGTAGGAGAGATAGATTGTGCAAAGCTAACAAGATCTGTTCCTTGATTCGCCATTGGTTTCATAGAAAGTGGCAAGGAAAGTAGCAGAAGACGAAGAAGCTTTTTTCTCTCTTTAGTTTTTACACAAGATTTTTTTTTTCTTTTTTTTCTCCTCATATACGCTGCGTTGATTGCAATTTTGTATTGACGATGGTGCTACTCAGGATGGTGATGGTCTAGTCTGGTCTGATGGCAAAGGGAAAAACAGGCAGGAAGACGGAGAACTAAAAAAAATAGTGGTGGGAACTTGGAACTCTTGCTTCTTTTTTCAACTGTACCAAACCAAAGGAGAGTATATATATATGTGTATGGCATGTGAACAACAAGAAAAAGTAAGAACGAAGAAAACACTGCAGTCGTAATAACAATCTAAATGATGATGATGATGACGATTGTGGAAATAGTTGCTGTTGCCGCTGGAGGAGAAAGTCGGAAATAGACCGGTGGCTTTACTTCTTCCTGGGCAATGTTGCTTCTTGTTCCACTCGTTGGTTTTCACCAGCAAGTAAGTATAGAGATGCAAGGCAGGAGGTAGAGAGAGAGAGAGGATCACACAACACACATGCACACAAAATACATATATCTGTATGTATACAGTTACAACATTCATATTAAACTCTTTAGTTGTGTGTGTGTGTGTGGCATGCATGAATACGAAATGAATGAAAATCTAGCAGTAATGTAACGCTCTGTCTAGTTTTAGTAGTTTTTCTCAATATGAGGAGAGCGCCGAATGTAGAATCATGATGATGGGGAGATGTTGGTGGTAGTGGCGATGCTGACGATGATGGTGAAAAAGAAGAGAACTGAAACAACCACCAACCAACCAACCAAGACCATGACGATTGCATTGAGGTTTTCGCGTGGCGATGATGATGATGATTACTCTTTGGTATAAAATCTATTTGTGTCGAGACAGAGAGAGGGAGGAGGGGAAAGCTTTGTATTATAGATATTTTTAATATTGTGTACGCGTGTGTAATATAATGCTGCCCTGAAAACTGCCGGCAGCAGAAGAAAAACACATGAATATCTATAATATTGTAGAAACACTTGGAAAAGTGAAAGAGAGAACATAACAAGAACATAATATACGTTGGACGTGGTTGGTGGTGATGGTAAAGAGAAAATACGCTTTCTCTTTCTAAACTTCTCCCTTTTCACGTCTTCTTCTGGTCGAAAAACTAGAGAAGCGTTTTGTTATTACCAAAAATGAACATATTACTTCAAGGATGAAATTTTCATCATCTTCATCATTGCATGCACTGATACCATTCGTTTGCTTGATATATACATAGTAATATAATATATGTATGTTTGTAAGCTTTTCCTAAAATGAGATAAGAATTAGGCATCTGCTTATGATAAAGTGATGATGGAACAAGTTGCTATTGAGGATAAGCTGATACATAAATACAAAGTGGAGCTAGCGCGAGCAACATATGTGTGACAGGTTGAAGTTAGTGAAATAACCAAAAAGTTGAATGGCTGACTGACTGGTGGAATCTGTAGAAAAGGGAATATGAATTAATCCAACAGTGAACAGAGTCCAGTGGGACTAGAGTTGAGAGCAGTGATGATGATATCCTTCGTGTCATGTCTTTTGAGAGTGTAAAGTAAAACGCATGAATAAGTGAGTAGGTACGCAAACACACATCATATCATACCGCCTCTTAATATCTTTTTCAGATATAACTTCGAAAAAAGAATAAAAGGAGAAGAAGGAGGATTTAGGGAAAAAGATAATGTTGATGATGTAGAACAAGATTATGATGAAGAGAGAGAGAGAAAGATAGAAGCAAACGGCGGTTTCACCTTAAAAAAGAGAGGACGTTACAAATAGCAAAACGTCAAGTGTATAATATGCTATGCCCAGTGTCGTTTCACTGTGGTTCGAGTTCAGTTCTCGGTGGTGGCGGTGGCCTAGATGGAAGATAAAGTGTGGAGGTATGGAGGCAACTTGCGGTTTTACGAAAGAAATATCCATGTTCATTATAAATGAATAAATATGTTAGCACTGGCGAGCGAGTACATGAATACGGAGAAATAAAGATGCATATATAGTCAACTGATAAAATATAGTTTTAAGAATTTTACGAATACATATACCTATACATCCATATGCATGGATGTATCTGCATAATATTCCTTATAAAATTCTTCGTGGCTTCACGTTGGATAAAGAAAACATCATCATCAAGGGACAACAGTGGAGTCTAAAATAGTAGCGGTCTTTGTAAGTTTTTCTGACTTGAAGTTTGAGTGAGCCGAAGTTGGGTTTTCAGAGAATAAGTCACTTCTTCGTAAAATGAGAAGAAATCACCGGTTGGCTCAAAGGCTTATTATAATCGTCGTCGTATGTGTGCAAATGAATGCACACACAAGTAGTAGCGAAAAAGAGGAAAAGGAGAGAATTCTTCATTTCACTTGTTCAACTTTTCTCTATCTCATCTTGTCTTTTTCTTTAGGATAAATAAATTTTCGTGAAAAAAAAAGTTTCAAAGAGTATGAGTGGTGTGGAAACAGAAGAGTATAAATGGAAAGAAAAAGTAATGATATTGCGTGGTAAAAATAGTAGAGAAAGCGAACGAGAGAAAAAGGGGGGCCAGGTCTTTAGAAAAGTTCAGAGTCTATCTCTCAATATACTTCAATTTAATATGAACCAGAAGAAGTGGATATGATGACGACGTTCGTCTAGATACCTCAGGTATTATTGCCAACAGCCATATATTATTCTGATTCATCCTCATCATTGTCGTCCCAACTCACCACAATCATCAACAATAATGCATACTCGAAATATACATGAACAACATGTATGCATATATGTGGGAAAGATGTATAAAAATATATAAATATTTCCCTTTTCCATGTATACTATGGATCATGTATATAGTCAAATGGATCCCGTGAAAAAGCGAGTGAAAATGCAAATTTATATGTATGTACTGAACAGCGAACATCATTGACTCGATATAGTCTGGTAATGTTGTCTTGTACACTTTTTCTGTCATGTGGAGACCCAGAATGAAAAATTGTACTTACATCTCCGTTTGTTAATGTCTTCTTGTTTTGAAATGAAATGGAAGAACAAAATAAATTTTCTCGGGGAGAACTTTGCTAAGGAGAAGAATCAAGAGCACGTGGGCTAGTGAGTAGTGAAGTACCTATAACAAATCAACTGTGTATAATACAGAATAGAATATTAAGAAGCAGGAGAGAAAGCAGTTAAAGTTAAGACACTTGCATAGAAAGAGGATAAAGTAAAATTTGAAGGGGCTTGCTTTAAAATAAAAAGGATGTATGAGAAAAGTAGCATCTTGACTTGTCTACTTTTCTTCGTTCAACTGCCAGTACTACTTGGTTGCTAGTGCGGATTGATAGTTTGGGTCAAGTATGAACTAATAAATTTTAGGATGGAGGCAGGAAAAGAGTAGACTTGTATTATTGAGAAGGAGAGGAAAAGACAAAGGAAGTCGAGAAAGAAAGGGATTTGAACAAGTAGTGAAAACGCTGGTGTGCTGTTGGTGAAAAGGAAAAAAAAGAAAAGAAGCGTTGAGAAAATAATAGGAGGAATGGAAGTGGAAGTAATCTTAAGAGGAACAAGAGCAGCAGCAGAGGAGAAGTAGTGTATAATACCTTAATCCCAATAATGATGGTTTGAAATGCAATCCATTTTATTCGCCTACTAAAAATCGTGGCAGTATGGTTTATTGGAGCGTGTATGTGTGTCTGTTTCTCTCTCTCTCTCCTTTCCACGAAGAAACTCTATATAAATATATCATTTCCGGAATAATCAAAAGGATATAATATTGATGAAGCGTAGTTTTTATAAAGCCATTTAGGGAGTTTTTATGGATTTCATATAATAATATCATGTTACTCCACTGACTACAACAGTCTATTATATGTGTCTACAGACATTAGACGTTAAGCAAATCATAATATTTCACAGATACATGGCATGTTTGTGTATAAACTAGAATGAAACCCGTATACAAGACTAGCATGGTAATATATAGAAGGGAAAAATATACAAATGCTGAAGAGTACCAAATCGAAGCCGAGTTTTATTCCTACCATGCGCCATTAAATACACATGACATTATACCTTTATCTTTTTCATTTCCCAACAAACGCAACGTTCTTATTTTGCTCCAATTTTTCAAGCACAGCAAATCAAACAAAGAACTTTTACGAAATAAAAAAGAAGAAAGTTTCAAGAACAAAACAAATGCTGGTTTCAGCATTATACTCTCTTCTCTTCGCTGCTCCTGAATCCTGAACAAATAAATATACGTACAACGATATATTTGTATTCTATTGTAACGCAAAAGTGCCATGATTGAAAGCGATTCGCTTGTCTACCACTCCCAAATACAATTTGCATTTTTCTCTCTCAAAATGATATCTTTGGCATGATTTCTCTTTTTTATTTTGATTGCTATACATACATGTTATACGGATTCACTGCTGGAATATAGAGAATACAGAAGAATAACATAAAAGGGAAACGAATAAGTCACAACCTTTGTACAAATTGTGATCTGTAAAAATAAATCCACATTTCAAGAGACAAAATGAATTATTTTTAACCATATTAGTTTTGAGCCAAGATCATATAAGATTCTTGTCTTCCCAGAAGTTGGTGCCATACATTTAAATTGCCTTAACATTGTTTATACGAACATTTTTTAATTGATAAAATTTATTCCCTTACTGAGGCTGAGATTTTACGTGTGAGATACATGACCATTATTATCATGCCTTAATTTGCAGGGTAATTCAAAAGCAAGTGGACTTTTAAAAGCAACTATTTTTATCCCTGTTTTTTTTTTGCCGATTCCAACAAGTTGAGCACTTTGAAGTTAGAGTACTCGTTCACCTTTTACGTAATTTAAAATTGCAAATGGTGTGAAAAAAATTAATAAGAAAAATAATGAGACAAAAGATTGCATATGGATGCAAATGTATTATATATATTTATCAAAGTACGTAAGTAAATACAAATCGTACACGACACTTATGCAGATTCACTAGAGTAAAACTGCCTCTGAATACCAGGGACCCACATTTACATTTTCACATCGCATGAATTACTTTTCTTCCATCCAAAAACATACCATACTATACTACCTGCTATGTATCATTTCTTGTCCCATTAGTTATTCCCATAATACTATTCGTTGTACATACTTTCAACTTTTCTCCCTTTTTCTCTGAGATTTTCCTTCCAGCTGCTTTCTTTTCCGTGTCGCATCGTGTTATTTTCTTTTTTTATACTTGCTGCACGTTATATTCATTATTTTTTCGTTTCTCTTCTTCTTCGTCTTCTAGAGATACATTTTCTGATTCTATTATTATTATATCTTCTATTTTTTACAGATGAGGCCACCCTTTTTGTCTACATATTCTCTGCTAACTTTAACTGAAAATATAAACATCCTTTTTTCTCATTTTTTTGGAAGCAATGTAATGCACTGAGCTTTTAGAATAAAAAGGATTTTATACATTAAATTGAGAGTTGATGAAATAAGCAACAGTACAAGGAGTAGTGATAGTGGAAACGGCAGTTCAATGCATAATAGTGCTACGAAAGTGGACGGGAACATGGAAAAATGGAGATGTGTTCTCGGTGTTCTCTACTCACTCCCCATTGCATTTGCATACCTTACATTGCCTTTATTCTATTTTTAAATTTTCTTTTCTTTTTTCCATTCCAAGTCATCACTATTATGCTCACTTACATTTTCCTAAACGAAATAGTAGTAGTAGTATCATGATGATGATATGATGATAAACGAATACATTTTTTTGCATCGTTTATATGCATTACATTGCATCTCTTTTGGTGAAGTAGCAATGTATCCACTACTTAGTGTGGTAATAAAAGAAAAATCTTTTTCTCTCCTTTTATTCAATTCTCTCAGCTCCAATCTGCAAAGTCTACTGTATATAGTTTTGTAATGGTGGTGGTAGTAGTTGTACTAGTAAAAGTAAAACGTAAAGAACACTTTTCACGAACCCTAATAACATGAATGGGTCATTTGATTCCAAAGCACAATACACTTGGCAAGGTTTACATCTCCCATTAGGTTGAGAATGATTCTCATGACAAGGATTCCAACCAGCAAGAGAAGAGCACAGACGATGTGCACATTTACAGCAGAAGAGGTACAAAACAGAGAGAGTGGGAGAAGCATCACTCACGTAAATAAATATATACACTCACTGGCACAGGAAAGGAATGGAATGTGAAAGGTACTACATTAAGGTATGTACAATAAGTATATAGTATGAAGATTATATTACATGAGCATAACCAAGAAACACAAGTGTATAACTACAAGGGAATCAGATAGTACATGTTTCTCACGTGGAGTAAGAGTTATTATCAAGCTTTAAAAATAAAACTGTATAGTTTTTTTCCTGGTGGCAGTGGTGTCTGCTGGTGGAAAGATAATGATGATCATGATAAAGTTAGTTGCAATAGTTTTTTTTTGTTGTAGTGCAGGTTAATATGATAGCGGTTCAAAAAAAATATCAGGTACAATCCTAGCTTAAAGGGAAAATGACGCTTTTTTGCTAAGATGTTGAGTAAGAGAAGTATGGGAAAAAGAAAAAAAAAATCATTCTTTTGAAGAAAAAATTTATACTTTTTTAAACATCTAACATTTGTGTTGTTTCTTAGTGTAGCTCCATTCGAATTTAGAATCTATTCCATGTCATCATCATCATCACTATGAATAAAAATAAGGTAACTGCACACACACGGTGTTCGCTAAAAGATGTATGTCTTTTTGCACATGTAAGAGACATTTAGCGATAGAAAATTAGTGGCTCGTAGAAAGGGGGCAGTACCACACAATTTTCTACGATTGAATGGAACCAAGTCATGTTTCCAAAGTGTGTACCTAAAGTACCTCCCTCTCTCTATGTCTATTTAGTACGCATTAATTATCATGCAGTGAGGTGTCTTCTTGCTCAGGAATGTATATACACGTAAATTACGCCACTATGAAGAATCATTTTACATACTCAATGAGAAAATTCTTGGACTGAACTGAGTGAGCTTAAAGAGAAAAGCAGTGTGCAAAAAGCCTCTACATTTTTGTTCCAACCGTATCATCATCAGCATGATCGAGTGATTATCATTACTCTTTGCAGGGAAAATAATAAGGGCTGGGAAATACAAAGAAATGATAATGTAAGGTAAGGTAAGGTAAAAACAAAGAAGAAGAGTAGAGGAGTCATATGCAAATTGGGAGAGATGAAACTTAAGAGTATGTAGGAGTGTGTGTGATCATACAAGGAAGGCAGCAGGAATTTATTTTGGATGAAGAGGAAATGCCAGCTCCCTCCCCTCTCTCTACACACACAGAGATTCACATGACACACACATTATTATTATTGCTATCTTCATTGTCTGTGGTGTCTGGTGAGAGTATGCTCCACTTGGTTTCTGTCTCTTTTTCTCTGAGACATACACACACATACGATTTTCTAACTTTCATATTATTTGTCTTGTTTTTTACTTACATGACTGTGTGTAGGTAGCGTGAAGACATTGCACTCTCTCTAACTGTGAACAAAAGAAAGGGGAGAGACCACGTGTGTGTGAGCCTATCTGTTATTTTTTTGGAGTGTGCATGTGAAATCGCTGTGAAAAAGGAAGGGAAAGTGAATTTCAGCGGAAAAAGCCAAAGGAATGTAAGAGTGAATATAGTATGTATGTAAGTTTTTGTCATGTACTAGCAAAGCAATATGCACGCATAAAGTAATTTTACATTGCATATTAGTACTGCCACAGAGAAGATTATGAATCCATGTGTCATGTTAGTGCAAAAGGGGGATGGCGGCGGCGGCGGTAGGTTTTGTTGGTGGATCGGATAGAAGAGAGAAAAAGTAACAAACCCAGTGGAATAGCAGCGGCAGTGGAAAATAATTCGAGAGAATAACGTATACAGACAACTAGTATTTCATGTATATCAAAAGTATGTTCTTTTTTTTAAACAAGCAAAATGGGAAAAGGAAGATAGTATAAAAGCTTTACATACTGGCTGAAAATGGAAATATGAAAAACGGTAGGGAAAAAATATGAAATGTTTTGTGTAGAGCGCGAGCTTATATGTAAATGTGTAAGGTTGACTATAATAAAAGGAATATTACTATTATTCCTGTAACCAAAATCAAAGTAGCAACAGAGGGGAAAAGAGAAAGAAGAAACGCGGAAAAAGAGACAGTAGAAAAATGGGAAGACAGCACCAGAAATAGTGGTTTCACTAGAAAAGCAAGTAGTGAAAGTCTGCGTAAGTAAAGCTGTAGCAGTAGTGTGGCAGTCGTGCTGCTGGTGGTGGTGGTGGTGGAGGTACTTGGAAAATGACTTTTTAAAGCTAAGGTATTATAATATGAAATATATAGCAATAATAATACAGTAAATGCATTCGTGTATCTGTATAAGCAGGATGATAAATATTATGAAAGGTGATTTTTTGCATCGCCTCCATCCCATTATAATCGATTTTATTTTCATTTTAGTCATGCAGGAGTGGAGACACCGTCTTTTACCAAGCTTCTGATGATTACTAGTGCTTCTTTCTAAACAAAAAGAAAGTTGGCAGCTTTTTTTATTGTGAAGATGCATGCATATATACGTTATGACATGTACAATATATGTAGCTTCTATAAAATGTGCTCACAGGCTAGACGCAGACATCATATAGGCTTACATTATGAGTTCATTTTATAACTTCTTTTTTAAACCAAAAATGTACATAAGAAGGTCTTTTTGTCAAATCAATTTTTGATGATTGCACCGATGTAAAGTAGTACATACGCAATGTTTGGTTCACATCAATAAATAAAAGTTTATACAAGTCATTTGAAAGTAATAAAGAATTTTTTTCACAAACTTAATGTTCCCGTGTTTTGTGCAGGTTTGACCTGACATGAATTATCTATCATTTACTGCTCTAAAGTTGCAAATAATATACACATATATATATAACTAAAACCACAGAGGTATAGGTATGCCAAAATTACTCTATCATAAATCAACCATATTGCGTAGAAGAGCACCGCAAAATTTCAATATTACCATGTATGTCTAATTACATTGCTTCCTGAGTGAAATCGAAGTGGAAATTGGGAACTTCTTACACCTAATCGTCTGTCAGGTTGTATGTGATGATTTACGTTATATGTTTTGGATGTGCAAAATTTGCACTGTAAATGTACAAATTTTAATTCGTAGTTAATTTAAAAACAATTTGACTGCGTTGTCAATCAGTGGTCCACAGTATAACCATTACCAACTTGTTTCCGATAAGCCAAAGCGAAATCTACTGCATGTGAAAAACCATAACGGTACTCTAGGAAGCATAAAACGGACACCAATATCAACATAAAGCTTACTTTTTTAAATCCACTTTCTTCCTATATAATTTTTTTTACACATTTCCACATTTTTTTTGCATAATCCAAGACATCAGCTCAGCCGCACTAGAATACAACACCCACAACAAAATCAAGACGACTTACATACATACATAAATATAACACATCTAAACTCTGATTCTCAAAAATTATGAAGCATAGTGAAAACAGGAGAGGGTTCTAAATGTTGCATCTACTTACACTCCGTATAATGTTGTTATATGATGTATGAATGCGATACCAGCAGTGGTGGTTATATTAGACGTAAGCAATCTATATTGATAAATGAAATGAGGGATGGAAAACGGCATCAGCATCACTTCATCAACCACTCCACTCCAATGGAATCCAACAGAGGCACACACCAGCAACAACCAGAGAGAAAAGTATCCGTAATATTATTATAACTTTTTGCCCCTAGCAAATCAGCGAACGCAACGCACGGAATACGTGAAAGTAGTTTCTTTTCTAGCCAACCACCACC
>JAQFZH010003914.1:0-12906 GCA_034695485.1 Entomobrya nivalis | reverse complement strand
ATACCCTTAGGCATTTCAAAGCATAGATTTGAATCACAAGCCCAATTTAAAATTATCTTTTTATTCAATGAAGAGTACTTCGTCTTAGCTTCTACTCTAGCTTGTATCTTTCATAATATTATCACACATACATACTTGAATACCTTCGCCTTGGGACAGAAATTTTTTCCATTGAATTTTTATTCCAGCGATTGCAAAAATCAAAGAAAATTTTCCAAGCCATTCCTCCAAGAAAGCTTGACGAGAGTGCTTGAAAATCCCCACAAAATAGCACATTATTATGGCAGCGGATATGTGCCCTGGCCTAGTGCGGTAATAAATATTTTATAAAAGCATACTATTCTCTCCTGCTCTTCTGCCATTTTCAGATTGCAATTTTTATTGGGATATCTTGACTACCATTTCTCATTCCACAAGAACATTTTAATTCGTGTAGATTTTTCATGAGTTGCGTTAGTTGTATGGGAACTTCCATCCGAGATCCGCCTAAAGAAAGTCTTGGTGGCAATGGCAATACTACCTCCTCCGAAAAGAAACTATACTTATCTCAAAAGAAATGTGTGTCCTGTTCTAGAAATACTTTTGAAATCCTACATTCAGGACAAAACAGCCATCAAAAGACCACCCTTAAACTAAAGACATCTACTTGATTCGACAAGACTTTTATGAAGGTAACCACGCAAGTAAGCATACTGCGACAACCCAAAAAAATCGTCATCGTGATCATACGACAAAACAAAAATATACATATCAAATCTATTTACAAACTTGTGTAGTACTTTTGAGAGTGTGGACTTTCGCCAAAAGAAAAGCAACCAGATACCCATATACAAAAGCATATACAGAACTATGGATGTTGGGGGCGTCAGTATAGATACACACATATGTAGTGTATAAATGTATACATGTCATACATAGTTTTTTGTTCATCCTCTTGTTCGTCTTTTGTCCTTGGAGTGCTTCAAATGAACAAAAAAAATAGCAAGGACGACCAACTGAAAGGAAAAAGGGAAGAAAACTGGTATGATGATGATAATCGCACTTGTTCTTCCCTTTTTATTGCGGCTGGTAAAAGTCGAGGTACCTAAACGCATGATGATGATGGTATGGCAGTGAAAATAGGAAAAAAGAACAAATACAATATGGAGACTTTTTTCATATGGAATGATGATGGTGAATTGGATGGAGATGTGTTATATGCAATATGCATACATGGTCAAATTATTATAGAATATAACATCTTTTTTTCTGCTGTTGAGATTTATTTGAGCACAAAAGACAGTCAATAAAGCAGGAGCAGAAGTAACACAAGCATTTTATCTTCTTATGTGTCCCCCTAAATACCCATATGCAGTAGTTTTAGTATAATAGCTTCGCTCAGAGTAGTAATCCAGATTTCATATGTGGCAGTAGTGGCGGTGGTGGTGGGAGTAGAGATACTGAAAATAGTTTCAGTTTGTTCGCTATCGTCATTCTTCTTTCTGTCAAGCAAAAAGACCAAAAGCTCAGCTCCTCCACCACACCAGCTCCTTTTAGCTTTTTTTTGTAGTGTGGTGAAAACGTTTTGTTGTTGGAGGATTCGAGAAATTGGATGTATGGTTGGAAAAGTAGTAAGTAAGCTTATGTAAAGCATAATAGATCCCTCTTATTTTCTCGATGAATTTCTCTTTTCATTTTCCATTTTAACAAGATATATAGATTCGATTACTATTACAACACACAGTTATCTGGCACACGATCATTATCGTTAAAAGTATACATAATCATGCGAAAAAATAATCTAGTGAGCCATTAGCAACAATATTGTGCAATTTCACTAAGCCTTTCATAGTTCTACATGACGATCATTATTATCTTGATCATCATCATCGTCCTCAGATCGCATTATATTTTAAGTGAGTACTTTTACATAAGTGTCATTATTTCACTGGTATTGAGTTCTGATACCAAAAGTACAACGACATAAGAATATCATCTGTCAAGACGCTAAGCAAACTCAAGTGTAGTAACCTTCATCTTTTTTTGTTTGGCTGTATTGTCTATTCGCCTTAGAATCAAACTCACTTACGATTAGTTAGAAGAGAAGAGCACAAAACGCTGTCATGCATGCCAACATAATATCTGTCGTGTTTAATGAATCTCTACTTTCACTCCTCTAGATGCTCAGTGATGATGATGATGATGATGATGATGACGTGAATAAAAGAGCATGGCGTTATATATCTGGGTATTTTGCAATGACGGGGAAAGATAAGCTGCTCAAAAAATCTACCATACGTTAGCTGAAATCACATGAGTGTTATGAAAAATGGCAAGTTGAGTGTCTATTTTTGTAATGTGATCATTCTACCATGATCATGATTACACTATAAAACTATCATACATTTTAGTTTATATAACGACACAAATGATATTACTCATTTTACTTACAACTCTATAAGATCCGTCATTAGTAAAAAGCTTCGCTTATATAAAATGTAAATAAAGTCGTTATAATCATTATATTTTTTTCTCGGAATCGCAAGCAAGTATTGGCAGCATAACATCATCATCAACATCATCATCGTAATATTATGAAACACATTAATTAGCAGTGAAAACTTGTAAAGGACAGAAATGACAAAAGCTTCATGTGATGATCATGTTATGTTCATATAATAATGAAACGACACATGGTCATCATTTGTTTTAGTAGAAAAGGAGTAGTGGTAGGAAGCAAAAAGCAACCGAACCGTACCACACCACCCACCCCGCATATTAGTTTAGTATGGAATTGCGAATCCCTAGAAAATTTCATTTTGAGCGTCATCAAAATCATCATGGTTATCGGAGAAAGGAGAAGAGAGAAAATTCTCTGGTTTGATGTTTTGAGTTGGTTGGGCTTTGGCAAGTAAAACATGGTGGATAGGTAGGTATGATGGTGATGATGAGGATGTTTATAGATCTCTGTGTGATCTGTGTAATGATTTTATTGGAACAAGGCAACAGAGACAGAGAGCTAAAAAGAAGTGAAATAGATTTCAAACAAGAAGAGTTTTTTTTGGCTGGGGTGGCGGTGGTATCGTGGTCCTGTTCTTTTGAGACATGATTAATAGCAGAGTAACAGCGGCCTACTCAGTCAGCAGCTTTACGCAGCGCAGAGAAAAAGAAGAGAGAAAAGTTGTATATTCTTGGGCAGTTGATGATGATCATCATTAAATTCTAGTTTATAGTTTGTACTTAAATAATTCGATTTCTTGCAGAAAATACACTTCCAAAAACAAAAATTCGAAATTTCGAGCTGCTTGCTCTGACGTACCCAGATTTGAGATAAGAAGACTTGAACTCGGTTTAGTCAATTATTTTATAGCAAAATCTGCGCAAATTCGTTTTTTCTGTTTTAAAATGATTATTATTTTTAATTGATTCCTAAACTCAACTTATTTTGACCGGCATATTCATATGAAATGATTTTTAATTTGTCCCACGTCACAGTTTTTAGTGGAACCATTATTTTAATGGAACTTGCCTACATCAGGTTACTACGTTTAGGTTCTGATATTCAAACAGAGAAACACGAGAGTTTAGGTTTTGTACAAATGGTGAACACTATGTACTTTGTACTCACATAATCAGCTCAAGCTCAGCTCCTCTTTTGGCTATTTGCTTTGTTCCGCTGACTTGGAATCGATTATTGCCGGAAAATTTGCTAATGTTTTGTAGTATGCGTACAATGAAAGTTTTTGAAAGTGGTGGAGTGGAGGAGTTTTGTAGTGAGAGAGATTCTTTTGTTGTCAGTAGAAAAAGGCAAAAAAGGAAGAAAGGTTGTGCTGTGTGACTAGACCACAAATGAAGCAAACCAAATTTAACCACTCTCTTTCTCTAACTCACTAACTACCTATCTCTCACTCTCTCTTTAGTTTTCAGTAGAAAATACATAATATAACTTAAACACGACAAAGTCAATATTATATTATTATCATGATCATCACATCACCATACACATTAGCTATCCCAGAAGGCATTTGGCTGGTGTAGTATTACGACACCCCCAATGCTGCTCCTCCACAGAACTGACTTGACTGGCTTGGCTTGCTTTTGTTATCAAACCGTTGCCAGCAGAATAAAAGCAAAGCGTTTCTAAACAAAACTATTTCATTTGCTGGAGGACATTTTTTTGCTTCTGGAATGAAAAGAGAGGAGTCTGAGAAGTGGGAGAAGAATACTTAATATTATGCTCATCATCCTGATAATCACTATAACTATAATGGAGAAACCAGCACCTTTGTGTATTGTATGTCCACACTGACGCCACGTTACTATCACCACCGGTAATTCTGGTGAACGAACAATAAATTACATACGCTTGCTTTTCTCTCTCTCTCTCTCTGCCTATCTTTGTGTGTATAATAAGTAAACAAGTTACGCAATATATCTTGTGGAAATACTAGTACGGCTTGTTTGCTCAAAATTTAACCATATGGTCGAATCGGGTAGTACAAAATAATCACAGCATAATAAAAAAGAAGAAGAAGAATGGAAAACAACAAACAAAGTTGTTCTATTTTCTCTTTTGCAAACTTTTTTTATGTGTTCTTTACAAGAAAACTTGAAATAGAAGTAGAAGGAAGGAGTACATCTGTTGTATAAAATGTATGGAGCATTTTTTTGGGGATCAATCATTAGTGGTTTAGTATATAATGGTGACGCTGATGCCTCTTCGAGTTGACTTGACTGGTGACCTTCGCATGTCAACCTGACAACATGAGAGTGGGGCTGGTTGAGTTGCTGGCTGAATACGAAATGCGGTAGGCCAAGTGGATCATCATCATCATCATCATGTTAGACATAGACAGATATACACTGATTTTGTTTAGCATTTAGCACCCTATTTTACAATCACTCCAGTAGTGATGTCACCTTGCAATTTTTTTTGCACATTATCATCGAATAGCTTATGCTTAACCAAAACTACGCCATTAGCATCACTCTATTGTAGGTTGGATGTACGGTAAATTGTCAACGGGAAAAAGGGAACAATGGGGGTGGTAACAAAGTGCAAAATAATCCATTAATCCTCTCCAGAGTCTTGCACACACCGAATATGGCGGGGATTCTTATGGATGGATGCCCTGACATGGCTAGCTTAGTATCAAAAATTCTAATTCTAGAGTCTATTTTTGTTGCTAATTTTTATATAATTCTAAAAAGAAGCGCTGTCCAATACCGACGCGACACTAACAAACAATAACAATAAGAGATCACGATTTGCAAGTGGGCGTTTATAAAATCATAAATATGCTACAAGACTTGATATAGTACCTGCGCATTTTTTTGCATACATATTTATTTAGTTTGAATTAATTAATAATACATTATCTTTTTTTTCTTTGATGTCTGTAAACGTGTGACCGCTACACAGCAGGTGACAATGTGCAAATATTTCCCCCCTTTCGTTGAAGTGTCATCATTTGCATGGAATATGCCATGCCATTCAGTGATTTATTAAACCACTCTGAAACGTCACCTCCCTCTAGCACGCTCCTTTTTGCTGTTCGTTCATCATCAACGAACTCTGCTCAGCAGAAGCAGCAACTCTTGCCAAAATATTGCAACTACCATCATCATGATTCTCATGTTTCGTTTCCTAGTTCTTCTTCATTAAAATTGCACATTGCTGAGCAAATGTACCTGTGTACTTTTAGTCTTCATTATAAAATAATACTTCATTTTTCTTCAGTCATGATCATTGAACATGTTAGTTTTCTTTAAGTGAAGGTTTTGACTGTGTTGTGTGTTTGTGTTTGCGTGATGCTGGTTTTTTGCTGTTTAGCATGCTGGGATAATGGAGGCTGAACCTCTTTCAATGAATCAAGATTCACTTTTGTTCGTACGAAAAATCAATTATGTAAAAAAGAGGGTACAAGTAATAAATTAAAGGGTATTCTAATCAAGACACAATATGCAATAATAAGCAAGCTATATAGCAGGATGAAAAGATAAAGGCAGAAATTTGGAATGCATAATATCGGCTCCAAATACTTTAAAAAAATGTTTGACAAGGGCAGAGACTATGTTGTCTCAGCTCAGGAGCAAATTAATGCAAATATTCAATTAATTCAATTACTCACAATATAAAATATATGGAAAGCCTTCCAGGTTAAAAATAGAAAACAAATAGTTTGGTAATGAATAATCAAAAATGTATTCTAAACCTTTACAACTTAATCTTTTGACTGAATGGCTTAATTAATAAATTCTTAAAGTTCAATATAGACTGCGACGATAGCTTATTTTAATAGTTGGCATTTCTCTATCTTTTATCTTAAAAATCATTCTATGAAAAATATGAGGGTGAGAGGGTTGTGGCTGGAATATAGTTATGATTTAATTTATGTACACATTGTTGTTCTTATAGGAAAATAATGAATGGTATGAAATAATAGAGTATTGTGTGTATTGAGGATTTCTTAGCATATCTTCGTCTAAAATCAAATTTTTAGAGTCGAAATTATTTAGTCAAACATTTTTTATTTCTCAAATTTTATGTTATAGAGCCATAGATAGTAAACTTTAACAGTCGAATCTACTAATGACCGCTTGTAATTATGTTTTCATTATTTACATGTCAAACAATGAAATAAAATTTAACTATTTCTGACTAAATTTGATTAACTGCTTTATTAAAAAGACGAAAGTCGACGAGATTCATATCATCCATAAAAGAAGTACTACTAAACCAGCTTCACCAAAAAAATCGGCATTTTTTACTTCGACTAATAAAATTCTAAAAATAAAAATCGTCTAAGATGGTGGTGCTCTTTGTCAATTGTCCATTTGAATTGCGTATAAAAACATGCAAATGGCTGTACTAGACAACTTCATACAACTGGATAATTATGATATCATCATCGTCATTGTGTTGATAATCCTGATTATTTTTACTTGCATGTTTAATTACTTTAACAATATCAACACTAAAACAAATGTGTATTGACGCTTCTAGTTCCTTATTTCACTGCCAATACCATTTAAGGATGTTTTATCATTATTCTATTATCTTTTTATAATAATGATTAGCAGAAATAGTAAATCCTTTATCCAAAATAGTGTTGTTGCACTATTTGGTTAATTATTTATTATAGTAATTGTAAAAAAATGTATAAAAATTTAATTCCAATCTCTATTTAATCCTACAACTCAACATTTTTATTCTCCTCTTTATTAAGCTTTTCCTTAATTATAAATTAACACAGAGCTGTTCATTTTATTGCTCATCTCAGCTCTTTTCTTACCCACCTTCTCCAAAAAATACATTTTTATTTTAACGACTCCTTTTGTTATTATCTATCGTTATGACTTTACTTTTGGAAGACGGAAGAAGACTCTGACATATACATTCACCAAACATGCAATGACGCCGTAAACTAAATGGTAAGCTCTGGTCTCATGGCGATGACGATGATGATGATGTTTGAGTGACGACAACCAACCGAGTTTGGCAAAAATGGAAACATGTTCATTGAAACTAAGAGATGGAAAGAGAGGGCCATTAAAAGGATTCTTCGTCTTGCAACCCATTAAATAATATCACTCTCTCACAATAACTTACACTTGTCTAATTTTCCAAGCCCATGTCTACCAACAAAACATGCACGCGTGGAAGCGTCATCATTTTTATCTTGTTCTTTGTTCAACTTTGCCATTTACATGTGTACATGCAATTATGGAGAAATAAGTAAAATGATACATAATATTTTTTTTTCAAGAATTAAACACCCAGCTGCAGCAAAAAGCCCACATGTAAAACAATGAGTACTATTTATATTGAATATAAAAACACATTTTCTTGCCTCTTTATTTCTAAAAATATACTTAAAAGGATTGAGAAATGCATGCATGCACAAATAATGCTCTTTTTATTGCTAAAAGAGGCAAAAATATGTTTTCTTTTAAAATGTCAGTTTGCATACGGTACTTCATTTGCATCACAACCCGGAGTACAAGAGTTTCTAAAAGGAAAACAGGTAAACTCAAATATATGCACTCCACAAAAAACAGAACAATGCAGTAAAGGGAAATGGTCATATATGTGGCCAGGAGACAAATCGTTCATTTGTGGTTAGTTGACACCTACGATTTATCCGGTTCACGAATTTGTTCTTAAGACTCATTACCAACTCACATGTATTCTGGTTTCTTCTTTTTCACAATTCCATCCATTCACGTGTCACGACATGATATGAATTTTGTTATGATAATGTTTGCTGCAGATGATGATAATGATTATCATGTATTTCCCCTCTCCACCACTGTCGAGGAGGCAACAACCCAACAACAAAAATAAGAAAATTAAACAATAAAGAAATTCGTGAGATCGAGACACGAGTCAAAAGACGAGTTCACTACAAACCTTGCATGCATGTTGTATGCAACGCATGCAATCTTTCAATTGAGACTTTAAATTTTAAAAAAATACAAATTTAAACTGAGGTTGGCAGTCTCTTTGAAAGTGAAACCCTCATTGATAAAAACCAGACTTAGAAATTTCCTACAACTTTGTCTAGAATTGCAATGTAGCCTTTTGTATAGTGGTCAAATATTGCATTGTTTGGTAATGACGATGCACCTGTTTTGCTGATCTGATGCGTTTGTGCGATTGCGATACAAACTCAAAAGAAGATTCCTTTTCATTCGACTCTTGAAATTGGCTGAAGAAATTGATAAATAATGTCGCTTGCGATGGGAGCAAGGCTGGTGATGGTGGTGGGACTGGGAGGTTGTCAAGTGTACTTCCAAACATGGGTTAATTACACAGGTTTTGATACCACAGGGGTCTCTTGCTCTTCTCTCTACTATCCTCCTTGTCAGATTAATAATAGGTTACTAATTAGAGGTACATGTACCCTACCTTCTTCGTCGACAACATTTAAAAAATTCCATACGGATTTTTCTAATGTTCATACAAGTATTTAGTTAAGTTGCGTTGCGACATTGGAGTATTTTTAAGGGGATGTGGGGGTTATACTCTAATCTGCAGTATATTAGATACGATATGTTATGCATATCAGAAAAATTGTTTTTTTTGTGCACTGCACGCCACTTAATTGTTCCTTTGATTCTAAACAATTTCCTATGAGATTATCATTATTTCATTATCAACAAAGTATGATCATGTTTATATATGCAGTGCAGAATAATTAAGGTAATTAATCTTTTGGCATGGCGTTAAAAATGTAAAATAGGCGTAAACTTATCCACGCACACGTGCAGTGCAGTGCAATGCAATGAAGCTAAATAAATAAGCAAGTCGGTTTAATAAAGAAGTTCAAACAATCCTCCTGCTAACCATTATTGCTTTTTTACAAGGTATACTTGCTGTTGAAACATAACTGACGACAACGTCCCATTTCGTAAAATAGAGACATTTCCAAATGAAGATTCAACAATTATTTCAAAACCATAAAGAAATTTGGTTCGTAGTCGATCATCATATCGCCTATGTAGAAAAATGTAATTCGGTTCAATTATCGTTTCAATATTTCGTGTCAGTCATGTATAAGAACAAGTAAAAGGTTTAGAGATATGTTTGTATGTGTACATATTGTATTCTAACATTTAATTAATTGTGCAGTACTCGTGCCAAAACCTAAAAGGAAACAAGACTGCACGAAAATCGACGTCGAAGAGTAAATAATGGAATATCCATTTTATCCCCACCATTAATGATTACGATTATTACACACCTGTCAATCCATCGATTCTCTTTCAATCAATCAGTCATCATCACAAAGTTTCATTCGTTCAATCAATTAAGCCATTTAAAATATAAATTATATATGTGTCTTATTGGATTGGTACGAACATCACCACCTACATAGTCACTAGCTTGACCAACTGAAAACAATCCAATAAAAACGAAAGTAGGCAAGTATTATGGCTTTAAACGTTAATTACTAATTACATTAAAACTATTAAGCTGTCTTACTCAGAACATAATTTCTCATTAAACGCTGTGCTACTAGCAGTTATCCTATTTTGTCCACATTTTATAACTTATTTAATAAAAAAAACCTAAAGAGTCCGAGTCTCTCAATTACGACTTCTTTTTATCGTTATGGCCGTTATTAAAATTCTAAAATGGAAAAATATCCACGTTGTAAATAAAATCATATGAATAAAAAACTGCCTACTTACTACCGTCGTTACTTATTTCACCTGAAAAAAATCCCTAATAATTTTGTACGCTGCTTCTAAAACGACGTATTTATGATAAAATAATATGACGGTCATATCATATCATGCCATAAGGCTCCTTATGGCTTATTTCATTCATGGGATTTTTGTTAAGTGTTGTTATGACACCAACACTCGTAATATTGAAATTAAATTATACACTTGCTAGCATTTGGATTGGATTAAATGTTGCTCTTGAGCATTCAGCACTGAATAATTTTTCTCTGTTCGCTTTTTCACCTGAAAAAAGAAATATGGTCATATGTATATGTTCACCCTCAGGTGTTACCAAACGAATTTGTAGTGAGTTACAAAACTAGTTAAAATATAGTCATTAATTTTAGCAGAGCAGCAGAAATTGTATGCACGAACTTGTACATCTACCGCTGAACTGCTATGATGATGATGATATAATACTTCTCTTTTTAATTTTCATCAAAAGATGGAAAAAACGCCGCCGCCACCACCACTACCACCATTCACTATCATCATGATATCATATCATGTCATAGGACAAGTGAAACAACTGTAGACAAGTAATAAATTCATTTTTTAGGACATTAAGGAACATTATTCAAACATTATCCTCATAACTTTATTGCAAGGAGCAATAAACCATAACTTATTGGCATGTTTTCATTTTTTAAGGAGAATCATCCAACAGCCAACAACACAGCGTCGCAGCGTGCAAGCAACAAAAAAAGTGAAGAAGAAGAAGAGTTGACGATGATGAGGATGATCTCTGCTTATGCAAAAATCCCCTCCTCTGAGGATTACAGATGAGGAGCCTGGGGAGCGTATCTCTATGAATATTACCTTCTTTGTACACATTTACCACCACCGGTCAGCATTATCAATATGGCGATAGTTTTAGAGAAGGGTCCCCCCTTTGGTATAATTATTTTTTGATAATTTTTATTTTATTTTTTGACAGAAAAACTTGTGTCGATCTGAGTTTAAATTAAAATAACCTAACTTAACCTAACTTAACATAACCTAGCCTCTAATATCAGTATAAAACCTAACCGAACCTAACTCTCATATCGGTTTAAAACCTAGTCTAACCTAACATAACTTCTAAAATCGGCTTAAAACCTAACCTAACCGAACCTAACACTCTCATCTCTACATTTTTTAGTAAAAATAAACTTTTTCAATTTTTTTTTTTTTTTTAATTATACCATAGGGGGGACCCTTCTATATTATCGCCACATTGATAATGCTCGCCACCACCACCATACATACCACAATCACAATAATTACGGTGATGGATAATCGTTAAAAGGATACAAATGGAGTCAACGAGATCATTCATTCATTCTTAGTTAAGCAAGTTAGAGATTGCATTGTAAAGTAAATGTTGAGTTGGTGATCTGATCATGATCATATACCGCTGTGGTGGTGGTGGTGGAGGAGAATATGATGATGAAATTGATGATGTAACGCTTTATGGAGAAAAAATAATAATGATAGGTTGTTGTAAATATATTGTGATGTTTGAATATAGTATAAAAGCGTTTATTTATCACCATCTGATTTATTTAACAATGTCAACAGTCAGAGCGAGTCAACCATTACCAGCACCAGACCAGCAAATCTTCTTCGTGGTCTTCTTCTAAAAGCCAATCCCATAAACTTGATGTTGGTATTTTAACATCACGATGATATTGAGGAGGATGGCCTTTATTCTTTTTCATGATTCATAATAGTCTTCTTGTTTAGCAAACTAATAAAATAAAAATTTACTTTTTCTTCCTAGCTGGATTATAGTTTTGAGTAAAGGTTTGTAGGAGAATGATTAGGATAACAATGATGATAATGATAATGACGATGATTTAAGCATTTTCTCATAAACCACAACAGCTTTTCTATTGTTATAAAAACATCTAGTAAATTTTGTGAATACTGACTTGACATGGATTTTTTTGGTTACCTGGACTGGACTGTAAAACAGAAAATGAACCATCAAATCAAACCTTTTTAATACAAGCCCATTTTCTGCTACAAAATTGGAATTTTTCTTATTTGCAAGCAAGCCAAAGTGGCACATATCCGTCGTCCGTCGCTGTACATATTCCCTAAACGGTCATCAGTGTGTGATGTTTTTAATGTAATTAATGGATATACTAATATTTTCAAATTGTCTTGCTAGTTATTACACCACCACCGACCGTCCGTGGTCAAATGCCATGTAATAAATTAAAGTAAAAATTAGCGTTTTAGAGGTTAGAAGTTGGAAAATATATTGTGATGTGATATGATATGATGATGAAAGTTATGAGAAGGTAAGAATATAAGCTTCAATGCTCATAAATCAACACACGAACCGCTTATCCAACAAGTTAACAGTATAACATGCATGCAATATGCATTAGAGTGATATGTACTTTGAAGGCACCCAGTCCTGTCATATTAATGTGTTGTCCAAGAAGATGCTGATGATGATGATTTAGAAGTGTGGCCTTCACTCAACCCAAATAAGGCGGACGTGATGGTGATGATGGCATATAAGGTAAATAGAATTTATTGTAAATAAAAATAAAATAATAATAATGGAAGAAAAGATTTGCCGCAATGCAATGCAACGTCCGTCCACGTCGTAAAGCACTATTACCACAAGAAGATTAAATATTATTTTAAAATATGCAACAAAAATATTTGCCAGAAAAACGGTATTATATTGACCCTGTC
>JAQFZH010003913.1:0-12908 GCA_034695485.1 Entomobrya nivalis | reverse complement strand
ATGTACTCGTATACATTTTATGTTGTTGTCACCTTGCAAGTTTTTCTTGTGAAATAAATTTGGCTAATCTAATCTAATCTAATCTAATCTAATAGAGAACCTTCTAGTAATACCAAGGAACGATAGTTTTTGAAAGAATGCATGTCTAAGACATGAGCTTTCAGAACATCAAATTCTGAGTACGACAAACTTACATAAAATGTTATTGAAAATATCAATGGCTTTGTGAATAATGTATCATTTCACAATTTTATATAAAAGTTTCAAAAAAGTCAAAGCTAAGTATTATCTTTTAGTTCATGCTAAGAACTGCTGCAGTCAACTGAATGAGATTTATTACGGAGAAGATATGTTTGCGTAAATATTCATGGAACAAACTTAACGTTTAAGCTCAAATAAAGTAATATCCACGTGTCAGTCAGTTTTCTATGTCGGTCGTGAAATAGATATCTCTGGAAGCATAACCTTTGATGCTTCTTTTCATTTCAAATATTCTGGATTCATAGGTTTGATATTCATCTGGAATGATGAATTTTCAAATATTGGTATATTTTAAAAGAAAAACAGATGTAAAAGGGCAGCTTATTGTCCACGGGTGTAGTTTAGAGAGTTTTTTTTCAGTATGCAAATACTCATTCTATCTAATAAATTCAATTCAACAGATATTCCAGACACATGAAAATGTTTACTTATTCGATATCTACCTTCGTATTTCTTTAAAGAGTATAAGTAATAAAATAATTGCATTTTTTCAGAGAAATTGTCTTGCAGCGAAGTTTTATAAAAAATTGTAATACGTGACGGGTTTCTCTTCTTTGAAAGTAGACCATGAAAGGTCTTTCAAACTTTTGCATTATTTGAGTTATTATGTTGCCGTATTGAGTTCTGAATAATTTTCTACTTTGCTTTTGTCGGTTCTTTAGTCATTCATTTATTCTTCGATATGAATTTACTGCTTCAAAATATACTGCTACTTGAATATATTTACTTCTATTACGTCTATGTATATAAAAGGGTTGTGGAATTATGGAAATGTTCGAAAAGTAACATGTATGCAGTTGACATTTATTTCCAAATTCCATCAGCTTATCATCAAACGTCACCTTTGTTCAAGAGTGAAAATATCACAACAACTTACATTGCTTCATTTACAGATAGATGACAAAGTTTAATCTCATATTCGTGCTCTCATAATATTCAACTACATTCGTGTCTCTTTTTTGCGAAATTACTTAGCCTTACGTTGTTCGTAAACAGACTCGAAATTTTCAAAATAATAAAGATTTGTACGTAACAAATAACTGACATGCTGAAAGACATGATCCAATAATTGAATTGAAAAATTGCGACAATTATATAACGAGAAACTAATTCTTCTTCAACTGCCGTTTAAGTTTTCCATACAGTTTTAGTCGCATACAGATTGAAAAAGAAAGGTTTTGGGACCAAGCAATTTTGGTACGTCAGCCTGTTCAATAAGTGAAATTATGGATTACAGTTTTATCTAGGTTGAGTATGGGAAAGTGAAGGCATCATAATGAATACCAAGAAACTTCAGAGAAAGTCTAATTCAATAAATGCGTAGAAATACTTCAATGATTACGACATTTCTGTAGTTTGGTTATCGTTTAAGTTTAATGGTCGGTAGATTCTGGGCGGTATTTCATAGCAAAACACATATTTCAGAGAAATATCAATATATAAACTTATTACACATACGATAGCCCTGTTTGTAGCCGGAAACAAAATTTAATTGGAGAACAAGTTAAGTTTTTAGAAATCGGTTTGTTATTTGAGACTGTGATTGTAAGTTTTAAAGTCACATTTTGAGTGCTTTATACAATTTAAATGGAAAACCGTTTTTTGCATGTCGACAGGAAAAACTACGTACCGAACTCCCGTTGTCTTAGAATTTGTGATCTATCCACATGTGTCATTGTTTTCCTTTTTGTGGAAATGCAAAAATCATCATTTGTTTCTTTTGAGACAAAGTTCATATTTGCAAAGTTTTTCTTGCAAAATTCATAATACTCGACGGGTTGCTTTTTTCCGTGAGCATGCACTTTATAAACTGGGAAAGTTTCTTGAACTCGTTCACTATTTAAAAAATCTTATTAGATTATATCAGCAGTCAGTATATTTTTAGTCTGTTTTTGTCATGTGACAGGTATTGCTAAAATGTAATGATCTACCTAACTGAGCTCATCATACATTTCATTAAAACTTTAAAACGTTTTGGTAGCTTATTGCTGTAAGTTATATTGCTCAAAAGCATACAAAAAACTTTATTCCCTTCTAACATGATTCTAAGCAATATAACGAGATCCATACCTTATATTTCTGGGAAAATCAATAAACACCTGTTTCAGACACTTCTGAAATAGCTAAAACTCATACTATGCACTAGTCACAAAAGTCCTGTCAACGACGAACATTTATCAAATAGCAACAAGTTCCTTTTTTCAAATATACGCAAACCCAACATTGGCACATCAAGGAAAAGTTTAAACAGGATATATACCGAGAAATGGCCCAGGCACTTGTTGTACCGAAAAACCAAAACGCATCAATATGTCAAAATCTTGTTGTAACGTGAAAGCATAGCCAAATCAAATATTTTAGTTCATGCTGAGAACACTTAACGCCCACTGAACGGTTTTGATAGAATAGGATAAAATTAGTTTTTGTTAAATGAACATTGTATAACAAGTTTAATATATTGTGAGTTGCAAGCGGAGTGTATTCGGTAAAGCCCATGCGTCTGTCAGCCAGTTATTTACCCATGCTTTTTATTATACCTGGAATAGCTTTTGATGTTTCTTTTCATTTCTCCTGGTTTTGATCTTGCAATATTACTATTCGCTTTTATTATATTTCAGAAGGCGACATAGAGTATCTGATATTTTATTGTCCAAGAGAGTAAATAATCTGAACAATTCCCTTTGAAAACAGCAAAATATCACAGTAGACGTTTTATAGAACTATTTCAGTATAGGAACGATAATAATTTCAAATAAAGTGTGAATGGTGTATGTAAATTAACATTGTGATGGAAATCTTCTATCCGATTTAAAATATATTTGTATGTAAAATTTAAATACAGTTCAGTGTTATATTGTAATCAATGCAAACAATTCTCAACTAATAAACAAATTACGTACTAGAATGTTCCATAAAATTTCTGTAGTTTTCGTTCTTATTTTCAATTAAAAATACAAAAATAAATGGTTTGTTTTAAACATGAGTCACAATAACAATTTGTATAAGTTTTTCACTTCTAAATTTATCATCCTTTTTTAAACTCTTGTAATGGAATCGAAGCTTAGCACACGACACATTTTTCTGGGTTGTCTTGATCCCAACATTTCTGCCGCTGACACATCACCACTCAAACTACTCCATGGATGCTCCGGTGAAAGTAGCGAAGAACGACCTCTGATATTTTGATAGCTATAATGACAGCGAGAGTACTCGACAAACTTGTTGCTAGCGTTTGCATAGATATGGCAAGATGGATAAGATCCAGTTGACATGATAGAATGCCTGGACTGAGAAACAGGTAAATTTGCAATGCTACCAGTATGCATCATATCCCTGCAAGGAGAATTTTGCGAGGGGCTGTTTGAGATTTGGCTTGGACGATGGTCCGAAGAGTGACTACGGCTGTTGTTTTGGCTGCTGCTATATGAGTCACCACAGTTTTTTGGAGAAAGCTGTGAAATCGTTATGGCGAGAGTAGCTCTACGTCCATTATTTCGGGTATTTACGGGATGGGCAATTATCAAACCTGAACTTGCCGTGCGACCTGTATTTCGAGGTTTTGTACTGCGACGAGTTAAATTTGCACTTCTGCGAGCCATGAATCGGCGATAAACACGCCGAAAAGCTGCTCGAACATCCTTACTTAAGTAGCAATACGCGATTGCAACAAAAATTCCCTGGAAAGGAAAAAAAATGCATTGGATCCAAAGTAACCCTAACAATTGGTTTAATAAATGCATATAAGCAGTGTTGGTTTACCTGTGTGGATCCAAATAGTGTATTTAAAAGAACAAAGTATTTGTGTAGATCACCTCCCGGATTGTACATAAATAAGAGATTGTTGATGCCGAGAAGTGGAAAAAGAAACATTGTAGCTTTTGCTGCTCGTCTATAAATTTAAAAACAAAATAAGCTCGAAACTAGAACTGGATTTTGTGTTCAATGACTACAGCTACTATTATGTGGAATTACATAAACTGCAAAGCATCCGAATTGGGCCCTGGTGTATGCACTTTGGTTAGCATAACTCTCAAAATATTGATGAGAAACAGAAAATTGACCTGCAATAAAAATTGGGAGTTTATTCAATAAAGTATGCATTTAAAATATATGGTACAAGAGTGCATTTTATATATATCAAACTTACAATTAGAGCAAATATGATAGGGCAAATGATGATCCATATTTCATTCATTTGAGCGTATCCACTCCAACAGTGCACGTCATGATTGAAGTGCATGATAGTAGCCCAAATTGACATCAGTACAAATGGCAGCACTGTATTTATTGAATAAACAAAATAAGAAGTTGAATATATGGAAACATACGAAAGAAAATTAGTGCTTTCTCTTACACCAGCCAATTGTATAGTAAACTTTAAAAGGAGTTCGTCCATTAAACACGTTTGTTGTCAGTTTGCCATTGATGTAAATACCCTGAATAAACATCCAGTTGATGGAAACTAGTGTGGCGTAAAGATAAACGATGAGAACTCCTTTGCAAACCACGTCCTGTTAAATTTTTTCAAAGGAGTATTTTAGTTTCTTGAAGATTTACTCCTTTTTTTCAATGCTTTTGATGATTTTGGTTTCTTGTTTGATTTAACAAGTGGGAAAAACTTACGACACTTCTGTAGTGTGTTGTTCGTTTGAAGACGAATGGTTCGGTGATAATAAACAGCATAATGTACCGGAGCATCAGGGCTACCATCAGATGAATATGGATGGTTACTCGGTCACACCATAATACTCTGCAAAGAGGAAAATTTAATAAAGAAGAAAGTTCTAAATTGTTATTTGAAGGTCGAAATCATCACTGAAGAATATTAGAGTTGTTTTTAATTTCGGGTTCTTTACTAAATTTAAGCAGTTTGAACGAGCATCAGTCTAAATATTTGTTAAAATATTTGTTGTTTGGCGTTGATTTAGAATATGTTTTAGCGGGAGGATTTAAAAAGTTAAAAATATATATTTATATTTTTTTGCCACGGGAAGAAACCTTAAAGTCTTACAAATTCATTTTGTTAAACAAATGAACGAAACGAAATGAAAACTTTGAACAATGAAACGGCTTCAAGCTAAGCAAAACCACGCAAAATATAAATATGGAATTCTATTTGAAGATTCTAGCTTATTAGGTCTTCAAAGTAATTTTAACTAAACTTTACGAGGTATCAAAGACAATAGAAATCTTCTAACGGTGAATCGCATCATTCAACGGATGAAATAAGCTACCCACTCCTAATATCTTCTTTCATAATATTCTACTGTTCTCCGTTATTTCTATGGAATCCATAGTTAATTAATAAACATACCTAAAATAGTAGAAAATTGTGACAGCTGATGATAAACAAATGAGAGAGATTATGGATCCAATAAACAGAATATATTGGACTGTAGTCACAAGCTCGCTTTCTTCAACCTACACAAACCCAAACCATAATTACATCAAACAAACGTGTTTAATAAAGAAATACCACGAACTAATTTCAAGATTTGTTTGCAATATATTGCCAATACTAGTTTCTCTGCAGCGTCCACAAGTAAGTCATACGAGTCTGCACATTCGGTATAATTTGTCCAGTCGCCCCATAACCAACTGCCATTCGCTTGACATACTCTGTATCCATGGCCTTTAATTTAATATAGAAAAAAATAAAAATCTAGTTAAGGAAAGGTAACAGATTTTGCAGATAATTCGACTTGTGCTAAAAAATCGATTTCAACAATATATTCATGTATGATAATATTACAACCTTCCAACTGTGGAGCATAGATAGGCTGACTTTCCGTAAAAGCGTCCACACAAGTTCGATTGACTGCCGATCCAAGTGGAGTAGGTGGCCAGCAGTAAATATTATCCCAGGTTGCATTGCAATATGTGCCTGGAAAATATCAGTTTATTTGCAATATTCATTCATCCAAAGTAATACCATTTCCGTATAGAATTCCACCATAAACATCATATTTTATGAAATAAACTAAAAATATGCAAAGTAGGTTGGTTTATTCAATTCCCTGACTTTTGCGGTCGTCACATTGAAGATTGAAAGCGTTACCTTTTCAACAAAATTTTCTAAAAAACTTACCTTGCAGCAAATCCTTTTGAGTAACAAGCCATGATTTGAGTAAGCATCGAATCCCAGACTCACTTTCTCTCACACTTTCCAACTGAGATATTTGCCAGCTGGTTAAATTTTCCAGTCCTTTGCTATCACCGTCACCAACAATTGATCCGTTTGATAATAACACTTGATTCACCATCAAATTTATTTCCGACTCTGTTTCGTTATTCCGTTGTTTAGCAATATCATCCGTGTACATTTCCTGATCATTATGATAAGTTTTGTGTACGGCTGGCTCTTTCCGAACCTCGCCGCTTTCTCTTGACGTAGCCCAATCCATTATGTATGCCTTTTTCTACACACTCCACAAAATGAGAAGTGAAGTTTTAACGGATTTAGTCCAATTATTGGTAGCTTAGCCAGTAAAATTTATGAACACGCGTTTCAACTTTTGGAAAATTTAGTTGAATTCTAAAAAAAACTTTTCACAGCGTATAATTATACTCAAGTAGACTTTCAAAGGTTTTAAAACATCTTAATAATATGGATTTCTTTCCAACCTAATCCTTATTTGGCGTATGGATAGCTTCACGTATAAAAAATTCAGATTTTAGGTAATTTAGCGTTTAAAAACTTCAAGCACCTATTTTACAACTGTAAAGGCTTGTGTGGGTGTTCTCTTGGCTTCGGTATCAATGATAGTGTCGTTGCACTTTGCCCTTCCACCTTTAGCTCTTCAGTGATTCATTCAACTTTCATATCACCCCGAAAATTAGGGAAAAGTTTGTTGTAAGTAAAATTATCTCCGTATAACTGATAGTATATCTATTTGTAGCTTATTTGAGTTTAATTGACAAAGATACATCAACCTGGCTGTGTTGAATGCCAACTTTAACTTAATTTAATTTTTGGTGGCATAAAGCTCACTAGTGATTGATTTTCACCGCACTAAAAGCCTTGTCGTGTATTTATATTTTACAGGTTTCACTATGCTTAACATCAAATATCAGAGGTACCAGGTGATATAAAGGTCGTTTCTGACGCTAAACTTGCCAGCGACAATGTTACAATAGATTATCTAACCATATTTGAAAGATTTAGTTTTTGAAAAACTCCAAGTTCACATATCCGATTTGTCAATGTGGACACAAACCCTTTGTTCCAAATATTCAGCATTTAGTACTTTCTGCTACTCTAACTACTGTTTTTATATTTTTAGTTGGTATTTAGCACAAAACATTTGATAATATGGAATTTAATTAACAATATGAAGAATCTGGAACAATATTTTGACTGCACTTTGAACATAAATTCAGTACCATTTCTACAAATCTCACGTTACTCCAAAAAAACGAACTCAAACTCAGAAGTTTTGTGTATGATGATTAGAAAAAGCAGTGAAAGCCCTTTCACGGAAAGAGAAAGTTCCTGGATGGTAGATGTGTTTGCTTTGAAAGCTCAGCTCAGACTGAAATAATACGTTGTGTGGCATGGCATCTTGTATAGTTTGTGATCCTAAAAAATGTGTCTCATCTGCGAAGTAAAGATTTCAGTTTCCAGTCATTCACTTTTTTCCATTTGGTTTTAGGAGTTCTTAATATCATGTATACGAAAATGAAAAATAGCAAAAGCGAGTCTAATGTAACTTGTAGCTTGTAGCAATGTTGTACACTGTTTTGCCTGTTTTTACTTTTAGGTAACTGAATACTTCAGGAAAAATTCAGTTTGCTTAATATCAAGTTACATAGTAGGGCTTCGAACTTAAAATCGAGGCTTTAGTTGTCATAAATTTTTTTATTAGGACTTACTTTAGCATTGCAAGTATAAGCAATAGTAAAAAAGGGAAAATAAGTCGGTTGGCAATTCGATTAAGCTGGTCATTGATAAATTCGGAGGTTAAAGCTGGGAAAAGTCGAGCTACACAATATAATCAGGAAATTAACCTTCTGGGATAGAATTAAGGAATGAAACGTGTTTCTGAATATTTTTTAGACATGGAGACTTACAGGCATACTTTTTATTATTTCATTTTGGAAACCTAATGCTATTATTATGAATCTATATAGACATTTTTTCTTGGGGTTTCTTGAAGTCTTGTTAAGAAATCATGCGAATTCAACAAGTCATTCGACTAGGTCTGACCATTTGGCAAATACGGATTCGAATATATCTGGGCATTTGACAGGTAGCGATTTAAATATTATTGTTAACAAAATTCACAAATACAAATCGTTTTTTCTGGTATTTTAACTGCACCTGTCTGATTATATTTGTTCCTATTTTGAATTCGACAAAAAAATGTACGATTAATGTATTGCACCTTAGATTTAGGTCTTAACATGGAATTTGAGAACTTTTGGCATTCTTGAATGACATTACTGAAACTACTAATTCTATCCACATGAACGAAATACAATTTAATTAGCAGAAAGTACGTTTTACCAGTCAATTATGGTTAAAAATCGAAATACCGAATAAAACATTTTATAAGAGGCTGGGAATCGGATTTTAGGATTAATCTGGAAAATATAGATAATATAATTGCACACATGTTCACAATTTTTGACAATCTCACTACAAATTGCACATTAGGACGCAACCAGAAACACTTGGTAAATAAGCGGATTAAATCTAGAAGGAATTATTTTTTTTCCTTTTTATGCTTTATCTTCGCTTTTACGTATTAAAAAATCCTCTTTACGCAACATGCAACATGAAGTTCTCGTCAACATGAAGCAAACCTGTTTTAACATACACTATTCAATTGCATTAAGTTAATACCGTAAACCTGAAAACATTAAGCTTTTTTGTCAGCTTGTACTTTTTTGTTTAGAAGTTATAAGATAACTTCGATTTCGTGAAAATGCCTTTAATTTTTACAAACAGATCTTAAATCTTTATCCGGATATTTATAAAAATGTGTAAAGCAACCCATTTGTATAAAAAAAACAAAAAATTAGTAGCTACATCTGCTGTTCGTACGTTTGTATAAATATATTCTACTTTCAATACGAATGAAGCAACGAGCAAAATATTTGTAGGAAAATGTTAAAGCTAAACGAATAAATACTTGAAACTTGGGATGTTTTTTTTACTTTGGAAGATTTTCGATTACAAATTGATCAATAAATTTATTACAAATTTATGGTAATGCAAATTTTTGACGTAACCATATAATTGCCTTGTTGAATACCCAACATTATGAATGACGCATGAAAATATTTTGCTTACAAAACACATTTGCGCTTATTAAATGCAAAACAAAGAGAATTGCACTTGAGTAAAAATTAAATAATAACTTATTTCAACAACACTTCAATCCAATTTATTTTGTCCAAATGAACATTTTGTGATATCTTACTTTTCACAGTAAAAACTTTCAAATGCAAAGTACAATTAAAAAATATTAGTTGTTTTTTGAAAACAAAAATATCTAATGTAATATATTATTATTCGCTGAAATAATCAGAACAATTTAAAAGAATTATTTGCATTTAAATTTTCTGTCTTTCTGTGTTTTTCAATCCTGCAAAAATGTAAATGGAAACTTTCATCAGAGCATCCCCCGTATTTAAAATCGTGCATGGATCCCTTTGAAGTTTTTATTGACAATCAAAACCAGAAATCCTTTTCGTTTAATCTTGTTTCGTTCTCTTGATATGTTTGTAGAAAATTGTTTGTCAGTTCTAAAATGAATTATTCCACTGTTAAGTGAATTTGGCGTTCTTTTTTATCATATTTTAACCTTCAGATTTTTGTTATATGAGTAATGCCACTCAACTTTACAAGCATAAAAAACAACTTGGATGATTAATGTATTTTCAGAACCATGTGGCATTATTTTTAACGAAACCATTTTTTGAGTAGCATTTTCTACTCGGGCTGGATTTCTAACAATAGTTCAAATCCTGGTACTGTATAAATTTGACTTTGACATTTATCATGGTGAAATTTTGGTTTGCATTTGAGTTCTTGCAAATTTGTTGATTTATTTAATCTGTGTGAAGTCATATTTTGGGACACATACTGTGTTCTATGAAATAAATCAGTTTGTTGATTTATGTGTGAATTTAAGAGATCCAAGCAGAACGTCAATACTGCTTGAAGATCGAAAAATGTTTACTTTATAAAAGCTAACAGCCTGTGCAAATCTCTAAAGTTGTGCTATTCTTAGTAAACCTGATGAAACGAACATATTTTCTTGAGCCATGATTTTATTTGAAAGAGGAACATGTTAAAAAAGCCACAAGGGAATCTACAAGCTGATATGCCACCAAATCCAACGAGTGTAGAAAGTTTTTTAGTTCGTGAATCAGTCTTTTAATATAAGCCTTATTATACTATGTCTCATCCCAAAATTAACTAAGTAGGACGATTTGTATATCTCATAAAGCGAAGTGATATCTAAAAATGACTCAAAAATTATTTAATAACTTTGAAAATGTTCAACAACACAAACAATAAGTTTAAAAATATTTGGCCAAATTTTCCTGTGTTTTTTTCGAAATAGGAAGGAAACCCAAATAATAAATACAAATAGACTTAATCAACAAATTTCGCAAAAAAAAATTATTTCAGATTCTTAAATGCAAACAATGCTTTACCATTTAAACAAACATGTGTGGAAACTTAAGTACGTAGGTTGGTTTTCGTCAGAAGTTTGACTAAACCAGTTTGTTTAGATAAATACAATCACGTTGTTTGATTGAATGTTTATGATGTTTGTATAACATTATTATTACACGTTGCCTTGCATTAACAGAGTTGTATAGTTTATTCCGCACGTGGATACCAACTTTCACCAGAATGTGTACTTGGGGCTTCCATTTGTTCCGGCCACACTAGAAATCTTTGCTCCACCGCCTACACCGTATGCATTGTATTTATATATTTGCTAATTTAAGCACTTCATTTGAAAATTGCAAGTTAAACGTAAACAGCGGGAAAGCAGCAATTTTTTGTGCAAAAAAATGTTTGACGTTGTGTGATCTTTTAGACCAAATCGGATGACCTTACCGGAGATTATACATAATCCCTGAAAAAATAGTAAATATTTAGCATTTTTTTTTAAATCCAGGGAACTGATGCATGACAAATTTTTTCGAGTCTAGCAAGGTGTAAAATCAGCTTATGATTTATTCGCTATATGAAATAAGCTAAAGTTTGCATAATGAAATACTTTCCCAGACAAGACGTATACGTAAGTCTAACGTAAAAGTTACGTGAATACGTTGTGGCTTTCCCAATAAAAATATTATTAATAAAACTTACAATTAAGTACTTAAACTCATTCGATTTTTTTAATAATTACATTTATTGATGAAATTTAAAAAACTGGACTCAGACATTTTTTAATATTAAGCTTTCACTACGGAATGGAAAACTTGATTAAAATGATTTCTCATTTAATGGGTGGTGGAATTTTCCAGCCAGTTCCTTTCTTACGAAAGCACTTGATGTGCTATCAAATCTATTATTGTCCTTGTTAGATTTTGTCGCTCTTCAGTAATAAAATCCGTGGGCGTATCCTGTTCTTGCTGATAAAATCTATTTGCTATATAACTCCACTCACTAACTTAACTTTTCACTAAATACTTTTTAAGAAGCTACGAAATATTATTTTTGTTTTAAATAATACTAAAACATTCTAGTATAGTTTAGTTTGCCAATTAAAAACAAGCGTTACTTCGATTGAACTAAAACGCACTTAAGCACGAAAATTCATACTTAAGTTACTTCAACTTGTAAGAAAGTTACAACACATGACATATCTGGTACAGAATTGCTCCATATGGAATTTCAGTAGCAATATTTGATACCAGATGCTGAGAAATTTAGGGACAAAGTTACTTTTTACAATTTTGAGCACGATTTTCAGAATGAAGGAAATTGTGTGCGCGTTTATAATGATGCGATTGAAAGTAGAAGTGCAAGTTGCACCACTAGCTTTAGAAGTTCTACGGCATATATTTATATCATTTTGTTTATCAGAGTACACTTAACGTCATGAATGATGAATTTTTATCACAATAAAAGTGTTTTTGTCACGTAACATCCATATCCCTTTTCAACGAAGCTTGCTCATTTTAAACAATTTTCAGATAAAAAATACTTACAAAATATCTGTGCTGTTTGTCAAAGCGATGGGTTTATAAATAGACTTGGATAAACGAAAATATATATAAAAAACTGTAAAAAGTGAGCAGAGTTGCCTCAAAAGTGACAGTGTCATTCGTTAAGCCTAATTGAGATTTTCGAAAATCAAATACAGCTGAGTGAAAGCAGAGACAGGAAGGGAACGGAATGAGAATGCTTTAGGTACTAAATGTGTGTAACTTGAGTGAAAGCTGCACTTGGAATGAACCTTTTTCTGTGTGACATATTGTTTAGTATGCGATCTTCAGTGGGACTTCAAAATCAAAAAAAAAATGATCAAATAAGATTGGATCAATAATTTTGTGACACCCACATGCTCAAACGAGGCAATGCATGAGGAAATGTGAACAACGGTCCTAGGAATCTATCCATAAAACGAGAATCCCAAATGACAAGAATCCCAAAATATTTAGCAATAATGGAAAGA
>JAQFZH010003912.1:0-12919 GCA_034695485.1 Entomobrya nivalis | reverse complement strand
GTGCGAAAAATTGGCCAGAAAATAAATTCATCTGATTAGCAAAAGAGTTTTTTTGGTTAGGTCAAAATAATATTCTCCCGAAAAATCAGATGATTCGATGATGAACCCATAAATTCCTCGGGATTCTTTTTTTATCCATTGTACCTGCGACATGTTTATTCCGTTAGGAATGTACTCACGACTAGTAAATATATACAAGTGAGATATTCTTGAAGCTATAATAAAATTTTGTGCTGTTAAATCTTCTAATGTATTTAACGCAATTATGTTTCTTGGTAAAATCATACGATATACATTATCATTTCGATATGCATTACTCAGTAGGTTAATTACTAATGCGGTCACTACCACTAATATTCGTGCGGAATGCGCATCAAAGAGTTTCATTGGTATTTTGTAATCCTGCTCTAAAAACATTCGGATTAGAATATCCAGATATGGAAATGGGTTGATTTTGCGTAGTGTAAGTTGAAAGTCAAAGACAGTCATTACGCAGAATACTATGAAACCTGATACTACAAATAGCATCCATGTTAAACTATCAAATACTACGTATAGCCTTAGAAATATACCTACAGATAATATACTTTTGCAGTCCAAAATATTCTTATTACACAATCTGACCATTCCAATTCTGAGCACAACCACCACCTCCACGCTTTAGTTTAATATGGTTCAGTTCACCCAAATGGTTAATAAAAATGGTATCTACGCGTAGTTGAATGTTAAAAGCATATCAATTGTATTTTGAATCATATCATCACAAATGAGAATTCCCAATTTTGAACTTATAATACCATACGTGCCCAGTTTTGTTCCAACTTCTAATGGAAAACTTCGAACTATCCTTTTCGTTAACAATGTTGTAGCATTTCTTCTGAGTTGCTGCCGTATCCAACCACAATTCGTTTTAATTTGACTTGCAAAAAATGTGAATAGTATGGCAAAGCTAAAACCAAAAATGGCCAGTGGCGGGAATAGCAGATACAACATAATATGAACCCTACCCCAAAGAATTATTGTTGCAAGTGTGTAGAATGAGGTTAATAAAACTCCGAAAAATACAAGCACTAAAATAAACTGTGATAATACTTCATCAGAATATATGACGATATATTGTGTGATCCGAAACCGCTTATAAGAAACTGAAAACATATTTGAAAAAGAGAAGCAGCCGTTATTGCAAAGATAGATTTTGCTGCTGAAATCGGAAACATTTTCGAAGTGAACTAAAGTTAAAAGCAAAACAGAAAAAATACTGATAGAACATTCCATAATATCACAAAATAGATCAGAGATGCAACTGTTTTGATGAGTAAAGTTGTTCCAAAATAAAGTTGAATGGGACACCAGGAAAATATAAATGGGCATATGAACAAACACAATGAGATAAATGGAACTAAACTGCCTATAAGCCAAACTGTAATTTGTCGTAATGTGTAACCGGTTATGGTTATCATTGATGCGTTACTGCGTTTAAAATTTGGAGAGTCAGTAAGGCTACAACATTCCGTTTTAAACGGATTTTTTGTTGAGACTAAGTAATATGCCTCGAGACACAAGACACCGCCACTTGCAACTATTCCGTGAACTATAAACTGTTCAATTGGTTTATCGTTAAAGGAGTTCCATTCAGTATATATGTACATCAGTCGGACTACAACGAAAATGTAAAGAATGAAGGTTATTGATTGGAAATTTTGACGAAATAGTTGGTAATATCTTCGATTATAATTGGGATTATTACAAAGATGTTTTGATTCTTTGTTTAAGTTGTACGGAATTGGTATATAATTTTGAAATTTAGCGTGAACTTCAAAAATAGCTTCTGTGAACGACATTTTTAAAATGCGCTTTAACTACGGACATACGGTGCAGAGGGATCTATTTGAAAACTTAAAAAAATATTAACTAGAAAATTAGAAAAAAATCCTGAATGTTTAAAAATTAATCCAAAAAGGATTCTTGAAACTTCTGGGAATGTTCTGGGAATAGCTTATTTAGAACTGTGCACGCGCTTAGCTCATAAGTAATATTAAATTTGTTATTTAGATTTGAATCTTGTAAATATATTTTTTAAATCATTCGACAAAAATGAATTACAGATTTCTAATTTTAACTTTTTTTAACTTCGCTAGATGAAAGGCTTTAGCAATAAACTTAACCAAAATCCACCAGTCAATTAACTTTTCAATTCAGATTGATTTTAAACGATAAGTGTTATTTTTAATCAAATTATTAGATTGCTTTTCCCAAATTTAGTTTTTATACTTAAAATAAACTATAAATAGGAAACTGAAATGTTAGACTTCCTCTTCAATATTTTTAAGGTTCGTTTTGACGTGGATATATATAAAATGCCATTTTTGTTTTAATGCTTTTGGTAGAAATTGAACTTCCCGTTTCTTTTCCTTACTTTTCTTATTATGCCATTGTCTTGTCTAATGATTTTAACGACATGCTTTCAGTGTATTTTTGAGTTAATGTTTACAATTTAAGTAATGATATTCTCAGAAGATCTAGCGAATAAATTTTCCGTTTTAACCAACATGACTGTAGAATAACATAAACCGACTAGATGGGAAAATCCATCGATTTTATAACAGGTGAACTAAGCTTTGATTCAAAAACCAATTGTGATTATTTGGCATAGACGACCAAAAAAATATTCAACAAATCATATGCAAAAATATATTTAAGAAACGGTGCAATGACTTTTAGGATATAATCACAAATAAATAAATGAACTAAAGAACAAGACTAAATGTTTTAAAAGATTTACAATCAACAATAATCGCAATATAATAGTATTGATTGCTTGTGTAATAGACACTGTAAAAATTAGCCTTCCAACTATACCTTGCTGAAAAAATATCCGTCTTGCAATGCTGTCCCATTCTTCAGTGCTCAACAAATGTTAGGCACTGATGGAAAAATTGCTAGACTTTCATAATATGAATGCTTCTGTCAAATTTTCATAATAAAACATACTTAAAAGTAAACAAATTTTAAAACTGTATTATGTTTACCCAATTAAAATTTGCGATATACATCAATGTATGTTTTTGCCGCCGACCGTACAGGCCAAAACATTTGTTGTTAGGGCCATATCTGTAGTCATACATCCAGAAGTAGTAGCTTTACTTTAAAATATATTCAAAGGAATACTGTATTGTTTATTGAGCTATTTATTTTAATGCGATAGTATTTGATTGTTTCCCAGTTGCCCTCAAACACTGTGTCCCAGCGGGTTAAGGTTAACTTGTTTTTTCATTATATTTTCTACGAATAGTTAGCAAATTTGTAACTGCTACTAGGTTATTCTAGGGCAAGTCTAGATTAGTTCGAAGGCCATTGCCAAATTCAAGTGATACACATACCAGCAATAATTCATAAAAATGGATTTTTTGATTTTCAGGTGTCCCAGCGGTTAAGGCACCTCGTTTTTAGTGTCGAATTAAGTTTTAAAATTAAATGGGAAAGTGCACATTGAGTATGTTTGAGATGCTGATTTAAAAAAGCTACACATGAAAATCCGTCGACGGTGACCGGAGATACAAATTGTCCACTTTTGAGATAGATGGTGCCTCTGGGCGGAAAATCCTTAAAAGCAAAATATTTGAAACATTCGGGTAAAATGAGTCGCATAACCTAATTCGACGTAAAATTTGCCACCGAACGGTATGTCATGTTAACTTTATTAAATGTAAACTATTTAGTTAAAATTTCTGCCTTTACGCATTGTGGAAATTACTTTATATTGCCTTTATATATTGACCAAATGTCAGAAACATGAATGAAGACGATTTTAATTAAATAATTTACATTTAATAAAGTTATTATCAGACACCTTCCGATGGCAAATTTTATGTAAAATTATGGTATGCAACTCGTTTTACCCAAAAGTTTCAAATATTTGGCGTGCAAGGGATTTCCGACAGAGAGTGCTATTTCCCTTAGAAGTAATATTACTCGTGACACAAGACACCGTCACTTGCAACTATTCCGTAAACTATAAACTGTTAAATTAGTTTATCTTTAAACAAGTTCCATTCAGTATAAATGTACATCAGTCGGACTACAACGACAATGCAAAGAGTTTTGTTTATTGACTGGAAAAGTTGACGAAATAGTTTGTAATGTCTTGGGCTATATTTGGGTTTATCACAAAGGCGTTTTGATTTTTTGTTTAGGTAGTACGGAATGGGTATGTGGTTTTGAAATTTGGCGTGAGCTTCAAAAATGGCCTCTGTGAACAACATTTTAAAACTACTCTTTAACTAAAGGCTATACGGTAGAGTGGGATCTAGTTGAAAACTTTGTTAAATATTTAATCTTGAATGAATTTATGAGTTTTGCGGGAATATTCTGGAAAAAGCTTTTTTAGGTAATATTTTTTATTGGCAATAACGTAAGCAAACACATATACAACTACTGTGTTTGGTGTAAACGTATGAGGATAGAATTTTATTCTACACAAATTTTACAAAATAATTTGATGTTAGCTAGACGAAAGCTCTTAGAGCATTAAACTAGTCTAAAATCGACCAATCAATAATCTCTTATTCGAAATTTAGACGTATATTTCACGAGAAGTATTATTTTAATATAAATTTTAGATTAGTTTTCCAAATTTAATTAAGTTTAAGTTTTACAAATAAATGTAAATAGCAAAGCAGAAATATTACATTTTTCCGCAATATTTAAATTTAGCGTGGGCATGTATAAAAAATTACACTTGTTTTCCCGGATATGTTGAAAAGTAGACTTCTTATTACCTGAGCCATTTTCTTATATTAAAACTCTTAAAACTTCTGAAAATTAATTTTAATTCGTTTAAATACATTTAAAATCGTTTATACTATTGTGACCACTGTCGTCTTATCCACAACAAACACTTCTGATATACCTCGTATCCATCCGTAACCATTCCTATAATAGAGCCGGGTGCACCTAAGATTAAGAGATCCTTCTTAAAGAAGCCCCAACTTGCGGTACGCAGTAGCGAGATAAAGAATGGCAAATATAGCCGCAAATCCCCTGATTCTTGCATGTCAACCTCTAGTCGAATTACTCCGTACAATGCTAGAGTCTATATAGCTGTTTTGTGGCTGCGATAAATACGAGTTGTGGTATAGAATTTAATGTGTTTTGCAAGGTAATCATTTATTATTTTCATTTTATCAAATAATCCATTTGATTCACTTTTGCAAAAATTGATAGGAAACACTGTTAAATCAAAATAAAACGAGGTAAGTAAAAAGATAATTCCCAGAAATATCTGATGTCATGTCATTTTGCCTACTCATCACGCATTTAATTTATTCCTTTTCATGGTGATGTTTAAACTTTCGACGTTAGGCTTTTGTATACTTCTGGATCAAAAACAGTTCTAGTAACCACATTTGACACGTTGAGTTTTTGCAGCGAGTGATTTCACGATCAGAATATATGGCAGTGCTTTAAAACGATTTTCTGTGAAGGGTATGTCCTTTAGACTTGAATATTTCTCCAACTGTTCCGAAGATACTTCATAATTTATAAAGTTAATGGTTTTTAGTTCTCGTTGGCAAGCAATCGGATAAGCGGAAAACAAAAATAAAATAAAAACGTTTAACGCAGTTTTGAATTTCATCATTAGTGCAAAAAGGTGTGAGATATTCTCAAAAATGAATTTAAACATTTATCTTTTAGCTCATAAAAACATTATGAACCTAGCTGCAATAATACTTGAGCTTATCGCTTTCAGTAATTTTTTTTACTTCCAGTAAACAGTTGTTATGGTTGGTAGCCTAAATATCGATTTATTTTGCTAGCTTATAGCAAATAATAAAGGCCATGCTCTAAAATATTCAAACGTTTTTGAATTTATAATTTCGTAGTCTCATAACAATTATTTTAATAGCTTTTTGAGCTATACTCTTACAAACCCCAACCTTTTTCCAATCCCGTAATATCGAACTTTCAATTAGTAAACTTGATATGCTGAGAAAACTGTTGGCAAGTATTATAGGGTGAAGTGAGCTTTGCTTGAACATTTGTTTTCATTAAAATAAACAATACATGTTTGCTTACATTACTGGTACGTATCTGGTTTTGTATTTGAACGAAAATATTTTTTTTTGGTCTGTAATTCCCCAAATTTTCTACTTTTGAACAGATTGGTGGCATTACCGATTTTCAGAGTAAGGGTGTCGGAGAATAAATTAATTCCTTCTAACATTACAGCAGCTAGTAATATTAATCTAAAATCACATGCCGAAATGCATACCCAAGTATTGAATTCGTTTCTTCGGCGACAAGCTTTGGATCGATTTCTAATTACTTTTGTTGTGTTGTAAAAAGCTTGTTACTTGGGCATAGCAATACTAAAAAAACACTTGTTCCAATATAATATTCGCAAGAATAATATGTTGGTCTTACTATTGAATATTTTCTGCTGTAAATATGCATTACAAAAAACATAAATATAAGAATTAAGTCCAGCATTTATAAGATAATATTAATAAAAGAACATTCTATCTTCATCGTCGTAATATTTTTTTTAGTAAATTACAAATCTCACGAGGCTAGGTGTCAAGATTTTACGTTGATAAAGTAAAAGTTTTAGTTTACGTGTACAAAACAAAACACTTTTAGTAATTGTTATCAAAATAATCGGCTGAACCACAAACTTTAAATAGCGAAAAACGTCCGACTTCCAATCAGGTTTTACTTTCACTATTTAATTTTACTAATTGTAAGTATTCATATATGCTTTTCTCTAGCAACAAAAACTAAATCAAATCAAGAGAATATAAGGCAAACTGGCATATTTAATTCGTTCACACATTCTTGAATACTAGTGTTGTGAAATGAGGTCCTGCGCTGAATGAATTTGGTAGTTTTCTGTTTCTAGATCCTTGATGTACATTTTGGTCCATGCAAAAATTTGGCATAATTAAAGCAATTCAAATTTAAGGTATTCGTTTATTACCACACCTACGTGTAACGCAGAAGTAGTAGCGAGCAAAATCCCACTCACATCATCATCATTTTCACATTACCATCATCAGCATCACGCACAACGTGATACCACAAACACGAACCAATGGAATCAATTAGGATGTATTTAATCTTGAGTATGACAACTATTCTAATGTAACCCTATTAATCTTGAAAAGTTGTGTATTAGAGTAGCCAACAATATTTTTTTCAAATCTACTCACATGTTATCGTTATATAAAAATAAAATTGTTATGAAGCAGTTTTGGACTAGCCAAAATACCTGCGGGATCTATTCTCATCATCACAATACATACATTAGATAGCCACGTGCGAAAGCTAAGGAATTTATACCGCTAATTTATAGATTTGAAACAACGAATAGCATTTAGGACAAATTATAAAATATTGAGTTTTCCAATGCTTTTCAGCCAAATGGGTAAATAATTAATTACAACCGGCGATAAAAATGGTTACTTCTACATTAGTCTAGACATCAACAATTATATACCCTAATCGAAACAGTACGTGCGGCATTTATACAAAACTAAAAAACCAAATGGATCGAAGAACATAAAAAATCTTTTAGCATAATTGTTATCGTAGCAATAAAATCCCACAAACTACTTTGAAAGTGGCAAATAAACTACACCAAGATTGTTTTAAAACGTCCTGGTTAGTGATAAAAATCATTTTCTTCAAATATTTTATACTAAATGAGACAAAAACATTGTTTTTTTCTTAATTGGAATACAAATGCCGACTTAAGTACTATTAGTATGCTAGTTTACAACTCCCACTGTCCATAATTTTAAAAAAAATTAAGCTTTCTTTAAATCGTCGAAAAATATCTATTTACCAGTCATCTCCAATTTTAATGATTGCCAAAACAACCAGGAAACCGTCTGTTTAAGATAAAAGCAGTGTAATAAGTGTAATTTATGAAGACATTTTCAAACCTGCTCACTATTAATATTTTAGTGAAGCTAGAAGATCTAACGTTTTTATTCGGACAATTGAAAAAGTGGAACTTTTACGTAGGGAATTCTGGATAAGTATGGCCAACTTGTGATAAACGTGTGATAAACTTCCATAGTTACGACTGTAGACTAAGATCGAACTTGAATGTTTAATGTATTTGAACTTAAATGTTTAATTAAATACTTCGTTATGTGTTTATATTCGGCAGCAGTGGATTGAATTGTAAAAATTGGCAAAAGGAATTTTTGCATAAATTTTTGTGTCTAGTTGTATGAATTGCTGTAAATTTCTATTTTACTAGAGTTGAATCAAAGTTTTGGTCATAAATATTTTGTTTTAAATGCATAATTTTTGCTACGGTAATTGTTTTGCAAAAACGTCGGCCTTGTTGAAAAATTACCGGGTATGGTTTTCGTCAAATTTCTATTTTGCGCCATTTCACTATCTGAAGTGACTATTGAAATATTAATGTCCTCTCGTTCATCAAATTCAATCCAGTACAGCCGTATTGAATAATGTTATAATATTGCCGATTAAAAGAACTATTCATATTGCAAATTGGAGGACAATTGTTGCACTCATCTGATCAGGCATCACATCAAACTTCAAACATTTTTTTGCAATTTTATTAACATTTAAGAAAGTTTTTCATTTAAGGTTTGTGAATATTTATAAGAGATTAAGAAAACAATGTGCGGCATTACTAAATCCACTGAAACACAAAAAACTTCCATCTGATCTGTTAAGCTACAACAAAATATTGTGATTCACATTTAAGTCAGACTTTTGGCTATCTTGGAGTGTAAACGTCAAGTTTATACGTCGATGTCTTCCCTAATTATTCATAACCCAAGTTGACCATATTTATCCAAAATCCCCTACGTACCTAGCTCTTCCGCGAATATAAAGGATGCTCCACCTGTTTTGATGGGGATCTTAGCAATTACAAATATAATTTATATGGTTACCACAACACTAATGGAATATATCAAGATAACTATTTATCCGCAATTAAATTATCTGTGCTAAAGTAGACAAATTTATCCAGTAGAATTGCTTTTAAGGTTGACCAACAAAGTTTTTCTTTTAATAATCATTAAATATTGACAAAAATGAGGTATAAGCCTTTCTTGGATTTGTATAAAAAACTTCGTATGCTACTATTGCCATCAGAATACTTCGACTGCTTCGTGTGGAAGATAAAAGATTAAAATCACTAATATCTAGATTCAAAACACCCAGTCAACCGTCCGTTTTGCTAAAACATTTTAACATTGGCCAATCTTAAAAGTAAAGCATGGCAAGCCGTAGATCTAAAGTTCCCAAAAATATAATCGCTACTCCGTTAGTCCAAAAGGCATATAAACTACATTGTCTTATATACCATCACTTTTATTCCTACCCTCTGGATTTTTCTTTCAATGGCCACAAGGTTTCGGCTAAGGTGGATAATATATTTCAGCTCAAATATATTCCATGGCTTATATCCGTAATACTGATCACCATCTTACTTGGTTTTGGTTCTTGCGTAATGGTCGCACTGTTGAAGTTTTTTCATCATGAAACAAAAGTTAACATAGATGGAATAGTCATTCTTGGAATTATCGGATCTGGCTGTTTTGCTTTATGGTCGACCTATTTAACTTTTTGTAAGGCTACCGAAATGGAACCTCTAATGAACCAACTTTTTATTTTAGAAAGAACTTGTAAGCTTTTTCACATAATATTCCGATATATTCAAAGTGTTTTTTCTGTAATGTTTGTCTTTTTTAGATTACAACTTTAAAGGGAAACTGGGTAGAGACTGGGAAGGCTTATTTTTGATTGCTTCTTTCATCGTCACGCCGATAATCATTGACGTTGCACAGATATATTATGTTTTTACTCATTTAGATCCTTTTTACTATATTTTCGAATTGTTTATATCTTCGACATACAAGCAAACCATAATTTATATTTTTGTAATTCCACTTATAAGATTACTTCTGACGACAGTTTGTTTTTTTGAAATTGGGCGATTTTTATCAATTGCTTACTTTGTTTTAGTGCTATTCGTTTTCACAATGGTCAGCTGTATCAAACAACTTATCCGACAATCCAAATATTCTGGACGAATGCTACTACGGCTATACACTCAGCTACAAATTGTTATCAAAACCAGCGATTATTTTCTGCGTCATGTTTTGGCATTTTGTGTAATTGCCTCTGAAGTTGTTATTGCACTAGCGTGGTGGACGGCAATTAAGTGCTGGGACATTTTACCAATATACATGACCTTTGTGTTTATTCTAATAGCTTTTAATATGGCAGCAGGTGTATTCCTGATATTTGGTGGACTCGTGGAAGTGCATGATTACAGCAAAAAATTCATCCAGGTTCAGAAAGCTATTCAACATAGTTTCAATAGGTATCATCCAAATCGTCTTCATTATCTTGAATGGAATTCACAGCACAAACTGGCGTTCAGATTTGGTAACCAACTTACTTTTAATCAAGAATCAAAACGTGAGTACCTAAATGTATTAGTAACTCTTCTAACCAACGCAGTTTTGTTAGTTAATCCATAAAGATGTATGACTTAGGGTTATCATTAGACACTTAGTTACGATTTATGCACCATTATAACTCCGAGCTAATTGATAAACAGTGGAAATCTCTGATAAATTTATTATTTATACCTGATCGTAATCAATGCCCTTTGATTTTCTTTTCTTGTATTCATAATATGAAAGTAAACAGAACTCAATTATATGATATTTTTTAGTTATGTATGTATATCTTAAATGACGACGTTTTTAATGTATATGATTTAATTTGTAAATACCAATGCAATAGAATATATTGATAATTATAATAATAAGTTATTAATATAATAAGTTCAGGCTTACTAAGTGCATAAAATGTTATGAGAAATAAAATCACATTGTTAGTAAACTCTGTCTAATGCTGTATCTTTTCGTAATAACTCTTCTTGTATTTTAGTGAAAAGATAACTACGATTTTGAGCTTCGACTAAACGTTTATTTCTTGGTGTCTAGCATTTAGGTGTATCATCACTTAGCTTGGTTCAGTCTCTAGCAGTAAATTTTCTGACAGAATTTATTACTCTAGGAAATTTTATTTTATTTTTTTGGTCGAAACTGTATGTACATCTTTTATTATAAAACATGGAACATCTTGGTTACATTAAAACATGGAATAAGAAGTTAGTGGAACATATTTTTCCAAATATACACAAGTTTGCTATAGTACCTATAAAATACACCTTAAATAGTAAATCAAAATATAAGTCCCCTTGAATAAAAATAATCGTTTACTCTTTTATCCTTACATTATCGCATTCTTTTCATTTAGTGACAACTGCGTATTTCCTAAATATATATTTATTTGTTGTTAATTATAGTTTTATATTCAATTAGTTTTGAAAAAATTAATAGCGAAAATCGTGCATACCTGAATTAGTAAATGCCATAATCATCATATAACTTATAATAATTTTAAATAAAAGTTTTTTTTGATCAGACGAAGGGGGTCTTTAAAATTTTGCAAAGGTTTGTTCTTGATGCTGAATAGGTAGCACTCAATAATTTATTGTTTTGACATTTTGATGGGATATATGCATATGTGATGATTGCTCAACAGAGTAGTAAAGTGATTGTAGCATTTAAAATCGTGTATAGTATTGTGACCACTGTCGTCTTATTCACAAAATAGTATTCCCCAACATCAACCCTAAAAACTTGCACACTTCTGATAAACCTCCGCATCCATTTTTTCTTGAAGTTACTCCCTGTGTCACCATTATCATAATAGAGCCAGGTGTTTCTGAGATTTAAGGATCCTTCGTAAAGAAGCCCTAACTTGCGGTACACAGTAGCCAGATAAAGAATGGCAAATATTGCCGCAAATCCCATGATTCTTGCTTGTCGACCCTCTAATCGAATTACTCCGTACAATGCTAGCGTCGATATACCCATGGTAACCGATTTTTGCGCTGGTTGAACCCAAGTTCTGTAAGAATCCACAAACAGAGCGTGAAGTATTCGAAAGGAGTTTAAGGTCTTAATGAACTCATTGGTTTGGTGACGTTGGGGAGATGTGATATGTTCTTTCGAGTTTGGGCTGTGGAATAAAAAATAGTCATAAAATTCGAAAAAATCTTAATTAACTTGTTAGTTGCCTTACTTTAGTTCCCCAACTAGACGAATTCCTGCACAAGAATACACATATATTGGAAATATGTAGGAGTATATATTTGTCCAAAGATTGTACCACACCCAACACTGCAGCAAGATTAAAGGTGCTCTTAGGGCCCTTGCGTGTTTTAATTCTGAACTAATCAATGAAGTGAAACATTGTGGCGTTTCCGGCTTCTTACGCATCAAGAGAAAGTTTTGTAGAAATATTAAGTTGCCCACGATGAAGAGTGCCGTTAGGAATGTATTGCATTTTAGAACGGGAGATTTCGGGTTTCTTTGCTTTAAACGGAATTTGTTGTGGACTTGAACGTCTTGGAAGTATTTCATAAAACTGGAAATGAAATACGGCGAAACATCACCTTTCAACTTTACCTGGAAGTAAGAAACAACTGAAATTGTGTAGCAGGTATGAACGTACGATATTTGTATCAAAACTGCCAACGAAGCATTTCCAGATTTTAGGCAAAAGAGTCTCCAAGTTAGGAAAACTACGTACAAAATGTTAGCCATGCTATTGGCGCGTTCGTATTTAAGTCGCCAGCGGTAATTGCTTTTGGGATGGACTACAAATGAGTTTGTGTGAAGGTCGTATGTAAAATATGAGGGTGCTCCCCCACCTAACCAAGCCAGATTTCCGGCGAGGTAAAGGTAACATTTGGTGAGCTTCGAAAGCATTTTAAAGTTTTTTAAACGAAGTAATAGAGGTTTTTTCCAGATTGGTTGAATAAGGTTAAAAGCAGACTGAAAATGAACTT
>JAQFZH010003911.1:0-12919 GCA_034695485.1 Entomobrya nivalis | reverse complement strand
GAATTTATGGCGGGCGAGCTTTGCTCCCTAAAACCGTCAAATAAAATCCCCTCTGAGGGAACTAACTAACTAACTAATGTTTGATATGTACCTTGCTAACGAGCTGCTCCACAATTTCCGTCTTCCAATACAACGAGCAAAGAAAGAAGCACGTACAGACGATCGAGAAAGGCAAAAAGTTTCCCGTCAGACTTTCCCCCAATGCGTTATTCATAAAGAGGAAAACAGCCATGGAGAGGATGAGCAGGACACTTGTGAATATTTCAAAAACTGACCACAGGTTTTGAAAGCTTATGTGACTCTCCACCCGAGTAGCCTGTTTTCGGATAGAGCTAACCAAGTCCATCCACTGGCGCACTTGTTCCCTAGAGATCTCCTTTTGACATTTTCCATACTCTGCATTTATCCCGTTCAAGGTCTCTTCATACGCCGCCTTCACCGTTTGCAATAACATGAAATCCTTGACATAGGACATGGCTCGAGTACCGAGCATAACGGCTATTTGTAACTGGCCCAGAACTAAGCCCACAATTTCATCATCATTGACCAACTTAACAGGTCGCATGATAAACATGAGGAGGATCACAGGAGTTAACCAAAATAGACAGGAAAGATTTCGGGTTCGGGTCAAACTAAACTTTGTGGTGTAGTAAGAGGAGAAAGCGGTATTGTATTGGTAGATAAAGTTGGACCACTCGTTGAGGAACTCACACAGAGACCTCACATCACCCCAGGAAAGTATCAAAGATAACCAAGCTCCAACCGGAAGTGAGACTTTGATCAGCTTGTTCAATACACCAATTAGTTGGGAACCTTGCAAAAGATTTTCGTTAAGCCACTCGTTTTGCGTGTCCGTACTCTGAAAACTATAAACAATGAAAGCATGGTATATTTAAAGAAATTGTAACCAAAGATGTTATTATGATGATTCATATTTAAAGATTATAGTCTTACAGTTGAAAGGGCCACGGTATCAGAAAAATGGCATTGATAATCCAGACAGTCAACACCATTCCCCATAGTATGCCCCAGAGAAAAGTACCCCAAAATTGGAGGGAAAGCCATTTAAAGGTGTACAGTATTGTCGCACTGTCATCAGCTTTTCTTGTTATTTTCACCGGACAAAATCCTGCCCATTTGGATACCAAAATTAGCGGATAAAACACTTGGGACACAATGTACTCGTTTTCAATAGACTTTCGCTGTTGTTGTTGATCTGTTTGAGGGGGTGGTGGTGGTGGTTGTGGTGTCTGCTTGTAGTCCTCTGTAGCTTCAAATGATTTGGGTATTTGGAGGGGCGACTTATCTGCCACTTTTCTGCCAGTTTGCGACTGCTTGATAATGAAATCAAAGTCAGTATCGAACATGTTATCCATCGGAGTCATTTTTATGGAACTTTGATAGAAGTTTTGGAACAAGCAGAATTGGTCGGGTGATGTGATGATGGCTATATGTAGAAGAATGACATTGCAAAGTCGCGTTTGTATTATGATGCCTTTTTCTTTTGCGAAATAAGAAGCTGTTGACTTTGGTGTGACCTAAATTTGTCAGATGAACAAATAAAGCTTTTATGAAACTGAAGGGGATTTGCACAAATGAATTAATGGATTTGTAATTAAAATTGATTTAGTGTTAGCAATATTTTATTTTATTGATTTCACACACATATTTTATGCTCACGTTATGTACTTTAGGTAAACAAATAAGAAAGACTTATGATAAATAAAAGCTTGAACATTTCGGGGTAAAATGATAACTTTCCCAATTTTCCACATCCAGCCTTCACTGTCCGCATGAGATGTGGGTCACCTTCATAGCCCGTTCTACCTGTATTTTCTGAAGTGCACTCTGCCTTCGAAGTGGCCACAAACATGCAAATATTCCCATTTTTACAACTTGCCTCAATTTCCGCTAAAATCCCGTACTGCTTCTTTATCATTTCCTTTTGTATTGCTGAAGTTGGCAACAGTTTCTTCAGATCCGTTTTACATGAGCCCTTGGTCAAATAGCAGTGGTCTGACGTGTCCCCATTGTCTGTGCGTCTTGGCTTTGTATCTTCAATACATTCACATTTATCATCTGAATTGCACTCCAACAATCTTGTAGGATCGCAAAAACCGCCCTTTGCCTTTGCAACATTAATCATGTTTAAAATGACGTATGGATTTTGCTTGTCGTGTTCCCCCAAAATGGCTTGTTTAATCTTCGTCTCAATGTCATACTGACAAGTATCCCCTCTTCCCAGCTGAGAATGGTCATGCACACCAGCCAACGCCTCCATAACTCGAATGCTCAGAATCTCCTTCTCACACTTTCCAAAACTTGAAAGTCCTTCATTGACGTCGTGGCATGATGATTGGGGTTGGTAAGATGGGATGAATTGACAAGTGTGTCCAGTATATATTCCACGGGCATCGTCCAAATTTTCATAACAAACTGAACCATGAGGACATTTCCCATCCTCCAAAACGTCGACCTGAGTATGACGTGCTTTCCCAGCCAAGATTGGTTCGGCGTCTCCCAACTGTGGCGAACAACCCGCTTCGGGAAAATCTCCCAAGATGCTCTGGTCATAGTTTTGCTCTTCTGAGGCGAGTGCATTTCGAACTTTGTTTTCATATTCCAGATATTCTTTAAGACGATGGGCAGCAGCTGTGGTAGTTGCAGAAGGGGCTTCCATACAAACGCCGTCGTTTCCATCTGCATCGGCTTGGGAGCCACTTGGTACACATTTCATGGCCGGACCAATGTTATCAGGTAATCCACTTGAAAAAAAAACATAAACGAAATTGGAAAACTAAAAATTAGATCATTAATTAAGTATTTTTTCTGTTTTAATATTTTCTCGGTGAATACCCCGGTGTAGCAATGTTCACATTAACCCGACACATTTTCCCCTTCCCTTTCACAAGCTTTTGTAGCTCCACAAGCTTGGCATTTAGCTCGTTTGTTGACGCCACAAACTTGGTGCCACTTTGAGGCTCCTCTTCCAACCCCGCATAAAAATTCCACATTTCCCCCATTTTCTTGGTCATTTCCACCGAACAGACTCCCCCATTATTTTGCTGTGTAAGTTTGAAATAGTTGTTGTTCACATTCTGCAAATTTCGCAGATAGGTGTTAAGGGCATCCTGGTGCTCATCACTGCTCCAAGAAGTAGTCCGTGGATTTATAAAAGGGATGACAAAGGGTTGCAAGTCAATCACCCTGTCTTGGCCATTTTTGATCACTTGCCTTCCAGCACCCACACCAATAAATTCTCCTTGCTCCCTAGCACAATATCCCAGCTTCTCACTGTTCCCTGGCTTCTTTGGATGAGACCTGGACCCAAAATTGAAGCAAGTTAAATCCTTCCCACACATTCCACCACGGTCGTCCGTGTACAAGTGCAGAGTACACTTTCTCCCATAATCAAAGCCGATATCCCCCGTTTCAAATTCATCCTCTTCTTCCTCTCCATAACATTTCGGGGAATTATAGTCGTCCACTCCAAGTCGACAGTGAAGTGAGTCTTGGCACCCCACTGGCTTTTCCAAGTTGAATATCAAGCTGGGTAAATGATGTTTTAGAATGTTGTGCGTATCAAAATGCTCCAAATCTATTAGCGCACAAAATTCTCCTTTTGTGAGTAAGCAAGCTTGACGGGTGCTGCCAGCGCCTACAGGGCTCATCTTTGACCCAGGGGGACATTCGCACTTTTTTGTTGTCGGGTTGCATCTTAGTCCTTTACGATAATCGCAAAAGGCTGATGTTCCCATTCTAATGGGGTTGTTCCTGGCATAGTAGCTTTGAAAGGTGAAATTCTTTATGGAGTAGTCCGTAACACTTTGATTGAAGGGGTTCTTGAAACTAAACGTATACTCTGGTCTGCAATCAGCCCCAACGTCCAAGGTAAGCTTTGGAAGGACTCCATGCTGGAATGCGATGACGAGCGTTCGGTAATATTTGGATTTTTTGTATTTCTCCACAAGCAAATCCAGGTATGGCTTGTTGACTTGTTCACTGAGGAGCTTGCCCTTGTTGCGAAGCGTTAGCCATGATAAGGCATCCTGAAGAAGTTTCACCCGTTCTTTCGAAACTGCGATCGATGGGGTTGAACGAGAACGACCACCGGATTTGGTCCGAGCAGACAAACAAAAGTCGGCTGTTGTGATGATTACGACTAAGATTACAACTTTGCTAAATGTTAATACCCGCATGGCTTGATTAAATGATAGAAAAAACCAATCCACTCTTGAGATGCCACTTGGATCGGATCAAAATAGATGGTTATCTAAAACCTTATCAGTTTTTTTTGCAAGATAAGGGGGAATCTATCATTTTCAAACGGACTTTCATTTCATATTTCTTGTCGTCATCTCAACTTTGTTTGGACACGGTTACACCACCTTATCATAAAATTGCTATAATGATTCAGCTCGTTCCACGAACGACCTTATTAGTTTTCAGTTTATCAGTTTTCCATTTTCAGTCCTCTAATTTTAGAATCCCACAATATCGGCACCACCAACACTTCCAAATTTATCATTAGCCCTTCCATAAAATTTTCTCATCATGCCTACCACACCATCAACCACTTTAATCAGACCACCCCCCTCCGTCCGCAGTTTTGGAGACGCATTCGCTGCGAGCAAGATTTATATTCAGAATCTTGTGAAAAATGTGGATACCCAAAAAATTATGCCGATCGCAGCATTCGCAGCGACACTAGGTTTAGGCACGGCAGTCGTCTATTTTGGCCACCAAAGCAGCAGCTTGAGCTTAGCCGCTGAAGAGACACCTACACCACCACCTCCAGCAACGGAAACGACGGAACTTAGTCCAGTCAAACAGAAGACGAAACCGTTGAAACGTAACAAAAAATCTAGCCGAGTCGCCCTCCAAAGTCGGACCGAAAATCCAGATAACCTACTAGTATCCCATCCAGTGGGCGTGGGTGATCAAGAAATTAGACCTGTCGAGTTAAATACAAGCTATGTTAAACTAACTGCAGCCGGAGATACAAAGCCGCCAATCATGGAACTCGACGAGAACAACAATATTGTAATGAAAGTAGAAGTGGATATGCCTGAAAACATGCTTATCTTGAAGCAGTGTCCTAGAGGAAGAAAGACCCCTTGCATTGCTCCCTTTCCCCTCAAGCTGGAAACTTTCTTGCGAGTGAATAATATTAAATATGAGGTAATCCAAGTGCTAAATTATTTGTATGAAAAATTGGAATCATTTAAAACATGAGAGTAGATTTAGTGAGGATGAGCTGTAGTTTGTTTCTTGCCACCGTCCACAGTTGGATTTTAACGGGTATGAGCCTCGAATGTATGGCAGTCCTTGGATCCGTTTCAACACAGAGGACATAACAGACTCGCAGAAGGTCATTGAGTTTTTAATTGAGCAGTATAAACTCAAAACGGAAAAGGGGCTCACTTCCGAGCAGCGGTCGATGGCTACGGCGTATTCACATTTGCTGGAAAATCATTTGTATTGGGGAATAGCATTGTGGAGATGGGTTTACGATGGTGCTAGAAGCTTGAAGTGAGTGACTCATCATCATCATGAAAAATTTATCACACAATTTAATTAGCAATGATCAGATGATGTAAAATGTTTTAATTTTTCTGTATAATTAAAAGGGAAATCCAGCTTCTTCCAGAAAAGACGCAAGCTCTGATTCCAGACGTCTGCACAACTGTTGAGCAGGCAGCTTGGTTTCACGGAATAGGAAAAATGAGCCCGGACGAAGTAAAACGTGCTGTTCTCCGGGATCTCCGTTCTTTATCCGAGTTTCTTGGAACATCCGACTATTTCTTGAGCACTGAGGCACCCACAGAGCTAGATTGTACGGCCTTTGGGATGCTGGCGCAGTTCGTTTGGAACATGCATGGTCCATTTCATGAGGCTGTGGTGAATAAGTACAAAAATCTCAACGACTTTTGCTGGAGAATACGACTCAATTTTTGGCCTGATTGGGAGGAATGCTTAAATAATACACAGTTTTACACGGAGGAACCATACCCAGCAGCCGATTCTGTTGAGTATCCATACTAAAAAAAATTTGCAGTGTTTGTAATAACCCAGTAATTGGTTTGTATTTGGTTTGCATTTTACAAAATTATTTTGTGTATTCAGAAAATTATATATCTGGTTTCCTGAAAATCAATCAATCGAAAATTAAACCAAGTAATAATCCACCCGAAATTCGTCAAAGCTTTGAAACAAATTATCAACTTTTATTTTCATAAAACTTTCATGGTCCTCTTCAAAAAGCATTATAATCTGAGCATTACAAAATGACACACGACACTATAATCCAGACTTCTCTGCTGAATTTGCAATTGAACAAAAATGAAGACGGGTTTGATTTGGCGTTAATCCATTTATGACACTCATAAACTGTACATCGACAATGATAATTACTTTAGCAAATGATATATTCAGCCCAGGGAATGCGAATGACCTTTAATTATGTCTGCATTATTCTTTACAGTGTACTATTTCAACTTGTATACAGTACTTCCGATTTTTATTAAACTAATAAATAAATACTTAAAATGCAAAGGCTACTTCCAAAGTATGATGGTGGCAATGTTTTAAAACTTGGCTATTTTTTGATATTTTCATTTTTGACAGTACAAATAAATAATCTACTCTAATTTTTTATTCACAAGTTTTTTCCAAAATTATATTACAATTTTTAGTTTAAAAAAATACAATGTTGTTTTGAATTTGACACGCAAATTAAAATTTCTTTCTCACTCTTCTTCAGTCCAATTTCTTTGCAGATCTCCAGCCCAATTTCCAAGTGTGAACAAACCACCCTCCTCCGCCATTTGCAATTGAAACTTTACCCTCACCAGGAACATTCTTCACCATGCCGTTTCCCAAATGCTTGCCACCAACCTCAATCGATCCTCCTCCACTATTCACAATATCCGCATGCACATCTCCATCAATGTGAATACTGCCACTTCCGGATTGAAGCACCTCACCTTTCACACTGCCTTTCACTTTCACAGTTCCTGAACCATTATTCCGAATTCCTTCCAGAGAGCCATGAACGGTGACCAAACCAGTTCCATTAAAAGTCAGGACTCCCCCACTTCCAATGATCAACGCTGACCTTTGGCCATTGATCACTATAGCCTCTTTTGGATTAGCAACAAGTTGTAATGGAGGGTCCGATAAGACTTCTCCTTCTTCAGTAGCAAACTTTGTTGCAGCAGAGGATCCGGGGTATACGGAGATTGAGTTGCCTTTCAGCTGGATCTGTGGTCTGGGATTTCCACCAGGTAGCAAGGTCACTGATATGGTCTTGAATCTAAAAAACCATCTATTTACATTCTCTTTTATTTCCACTCTGTCACGAAAAGTTCCTCCAGAAAAAATGACATTTCCCGAACAATCAGATATGGTGACAGGGGCACCATTAACATACAAGAATGGCATGTCGCCAGCTCGGAAATGGAAATCTCCTAAGTGAACGCTCTGGATTCGGTAGATCTTGCCGGGGTTTAAGGAAACATGTTGAGGAGATGCTGGAGGAGATGAGTTGGATGAACCAGTGGTTGCAGTTGTCTCTATTGGGTCCTCGGTCTTCATCTTCTTATCCTTGAGAGCATCTTCACTTGATTTTTCCTCGACTCCTTCACCGCTATTCATCTCATCCAGTTTCCTTTTCTTGCCATCATCTTTTGCCGATTGGCCTTCTTCACTCATCTTTACTCTGTCTTCAGGTTCTTGTTGGTTTCGTCAGCAAAAATAAACGTCTCGTGCACAAATTTGTGGAAAGAAGGCTTATGTTGAAGTCTCAGTGCTACATCTGGACGAAATTGGTTTGAATTGAAACTTTGAAAATGTATTCCATGTATTCATTCTACAAATTCTACAGGCAGACTTGTTAAAATTTCGTGACAATGGTGATCGAGAAAATTGACTACCGAACCAGAAATATAATGTCCTTGTCAAACGGTTCATGGTTTTTATGGTACAAAGTAGCAATGTAATTTATTTTCATGAAGAAGGCATTCATTTTGGGGTGAAACGAGAAATCGTAATTTTCTAGAAACTTTGAACTTGACTTGCAAAATATCTTATAGAGCGCGATGCAATAGAGCGATCAAATAATTCGACGTATGACTGCCGAAGCTATTTCAAAGCCTATTCTGCTTTCCAGTGCTTCACTACATAAATATGATTGAAATTTAAAGGTTTATAATTTACTATTCGCATCAACATTTTCTCGTTTTTTATGTCTTGAAAATGTCAAGGAATGTGAAAAGTTAGTTGTAATTCGGAACAGGACATCAAGTGACAACAAGCCATAAACTCGGCACTCGTCAATCAACAAATGAATACATTGTAGAATCAAACTTGAATATGGTAATGGTAATGTAGTAAATGCCAAACAAAAAACTTTATTAAATTAAACATATGTATACAGAGACTTTTTAAAGACAAGTGTAATTAACTAGATTAAAATATTTTAAAGATGGCTTACTTGCTTTTATAATACAACTATTTTTTTAACAGAGCAAACTTCATGATTAAGTATTTTGCATATTAGATAACTTTAACAAGACACTCAAGACTCAAGATCCTCCCGCATATCAATATTCACTCGCGCATGCTAACTTTCAATTTAATTATCATTTTTATCACATTATTTAACCAGTCAAGTTACAATTAAGTGTATGTTTACCTAACCAACAACTCAGTTTTGGAGAGTACATATAATAAACTACCTCTTCAATCTTGACTTTTTAAAATACATTAATTAACATCAAAGCATTTTACCTAAAAAAATCATTCGTTTCAAAATTGCACAAAAGATAAGCTTGCAAGATAGAGATGACCCATGATCATCAAATTCTGATACGTTCAAATCACAGATATGTGCTTTGCACATTGCACACATTTTTTAGCTTGATTTTAATTTTTGGTCTTGATAATTGTAATGATAACTAATACAGCTATTCAAAGAAACCTAACTTACAATTAGCTGAACAACTAACTTTTGTAGTTAAAATTGAGATAACCAAAAAAGCACATTCACTGATCATAATTTACATTCATTTAAAAACTGAAGACTGCAACACTCGAATGATAATTATGGCTATTTTGTTTTTCTTTAAATGTTTAACGCATCTGCAAAACTATAATTAAACGTAAAAAAAACTTGTAATCAGTCAAAATGTTACTACTGAAAATGGAAAGAGAAATACTTGTACAGCTTATAATTATGATGTTGGAGTGGCAGTGGGTGTGACAATTGGCGCATTATTAGACTCTGGAGACAAAACGCTTGTAGGATGAGCAAATACGGCCCTTGGAGGATCATTAAGAGGGGGCCTCCTCACAAGTCCCCACCTCTGCAGAGCGGGAACAATAAGCACATTGTTGTACAGACACATTCCACTAATGAGAAGGAAGAAGCCGATGACCTGAAGATAATTAAATTGCTGCCATTGCACACTCAAGCTGAACACCCAGATGACCAGTGTGCGAACAGAGTCGAGAACCATTCGGGTGGTGGCAGACAATTCTTTGGTCACGGACACTCCAGAAAAGTTGAAAAAAGCGATGGAAATGATGGTACCTGAAAAATACACAGAAAAAAATGTATAAAAATTTGTTCCATGTTACTTATCAAAAGAAATGAAAAGTGGAAAAAGAATCAAGTGACGTACCCATAAACGCACACACAAGTAATGGATTATTATACAGTTGAATAAATCCATCAATGGCATCTTCAAGTACTCCCCGAGGATTGTCAGAAAATGGGGGAGGAACTTGAATAAAATAAAATGGGATAAGCAGGAATCCCAAGACAAGGAAGCCAAATACTCCCTCCCATCCCACAGCTTGAAGAGCAGGTACGTTGTACTTGCTAACAAATTTCTCCTCATAGACCATTTGACTGGCCGATATGATTTGGGCCATGACTATAAGCAGGTCTCCAGTAATCATGTTATTTTTTCCGAATGTATTCGTTCCACTGGTTGTGAAATCGGATAAGCCGACAATGGCAAGACCGACGATGATGAAGCTAATGCCAAACCATTTGATAAAGGTGAGCTGGCGGTTGAGGAAGGCGACACTCAGAAGACCTGTGAATACGATGACAGCCCCACGAAGCATTTGGAAGGAGGAGGCGAATGTCAGGTTGAGACCGACGTACATTGTGGAGGTGGCGAGGAGATCCATCATGGCAGGGGGCAGAAAAATTAGGCGGTTGAAGGAGGTGCCTTCTTGTTCTACGAAGGGGATTACGTCTTCAAGCTCGCCCTATTTAAAGAGGGAGTGTAATAATTAAGAAGATTGATTAAATTAGAGTTTTAATTAAATATATCAATTGATTAAAGTATACACACGTACTGATCTGCGTTTCCGGTAAAAGTAGACAATGTTAAAAGCCACCAAACACATAATTTCCCCGACGAACATGGAGCACGCTTGGAGATATGGATGGTTAAATTTTCGCACTTGACCGTCCCGTCCTGGAGAACTCATGGTGTCCGCCCATCTAATTTATTTGAAAAAAGTATAGAAATTGATAAAAAATTCTAATACACAATTAAAGCTTTAATGAAAGTTCAAAATTAATTGCTCATTTGAATGGATTTCAAGTTTAACTTACTTTGTACTCAGCGTATTCAACGAGCCTGTGATTACCATCAAAATGGCAATCACTAATTGCTTGTGTGTCCACATCTTTCTTTTTAAATTTCTTTAAATCCAGTAAAATTAAAAATATGAATAACTAAAAAATTGGTTTTCATACAAAGTAAATTGACAAATTACAGTTATCCAAACTAACTTCTTTTATAGGTATTTCTTCTTGTTGTCTTTTAATCTGAACTCTTGACTAAAATCAAAAGGTTTTAGTTCTTACTAATCCAATTAGTCATCACCTCTAGCTAAAGTAGCCACCTCAAGACCACCAATTGATATGCACCCAAACAAGTCACCAACACCCACTAATCACCACTGCCACTATACTTATACTTCAGTTAAAATCTATAAATAACTATCTAACTCTTTCACACAAACCAAACCCCAAAAAAAAATTCCGTCCCATAAAAGTTGTATTGTGGCTTGTTCGGCTATCCAAATAAAATGATATATATCAGATCAGTGTATTGACATTTAACGTTCTACTTGTTCTCCAAATAAATAAGTTATGTGAGTAATGCTAACAAGAACAAGCCTTTCGTTCCAGCAGCTAGCACAATTAAGTTAACAGAGGAAGGAAAGACCGTCAAGTTATCAGTTGAGTCAAACAAAAGAAGGTAAAGTGATGATGATAGCAAATCCGCCTTCTTTCTGTGTCCCTTTCTTTCAACCTATCTAACAAACACATGAATGAGATTATAGCTTTGTTTTACTATTAACTTCAGCACAACTTTGACTTTACCATTCACAATATTTTATTTACAGTCGTTATCTTTTTTATACTCACACCAAACGAACTGTGAACTGAGATTTTCTACTATTGTTCGTGGAAGATTTTTTTTCAGCAACGCAACATCATCTCCTTCACAAAAACCAAGCCATATGACATGCATGATAAAGATACGCAGTTAATCTCGCTCTCCATATGTGAGTCAATGCAATGCAATGTAAGGTAAGTACAGCAGCACAGAAGGATAGCATGAACGTCTGCACAGAGCTCTCTGGAGCACTAACCAGCCTAGCCAATATCCGCAGTTATTCAGAGTGAATGAGAGGAATTCATGAACACATCAACATTGTATCAAACAACCATTGCATAAAATTTTGTTCCAAATATTACTGCCTGGCTATTTTAGTCTTCAAAAATCCAATAAAATTTGCAATTCTATAATGCCCCATATAATTCCGCCAATATTCTTCATACATAGCAATGTCCTTCACTGAATTCGAGGTGAATTAGCTTACCTGTATAATGTATAATGCATCTAGCAAGATTTAATGAATGAGCTTGATTGGATTCGTTCATTACCGGTAATGACCGGTAAGTATTTACATGTCGAAGGGTTTTCTCAGTAGCCCTACTATTGGACTAATGTCTATTGGACGTGGTAGTTTGAAATGTAACTTACTTTGTTGCAAAGCATAATAAAAAATCTGTGATGAGAAAAAAATCCTGTAAAAGTGCCATCATGATTATGCAATTCAAAATAGTGTCTCACTTATTCCACTCGGTTGAAAACCGGATTTTACATTCTGCACTAACCTTTACTTAATATCATTAAATTGTACAGCGATATAAGCGTATTTCTCAAGCATTACTTACAATTTACAGCTTGTTATCCTTTTTTCCAGCCCCAAAGTCCATAAACATCCTCATATAAATTGGTGTAGTCAAAACGCGTACTTGTAGCTTGACAGATTTGAGTAAATCATTGTTTACTTGTACACATTGACAGTGACTTTTCACTATGCAGTTACATAATATTCATAATTTCCGTTGCAAAAAATTGCAAAGTGTAAATGTCCGGATGAAATCCTCAATCCTCTCATTGTCGGGATCGTCAATTTTACTGCCAATTTATTGCTAATTGGATATCCAAATTATAGTTTTTGCCATCTTGCTAGGAATTAACGTATATAAATTGGGGGGTGGCTTTATTTTTAGTATTCTTCAGGGTAAATGAGAGGAATATATGAACAGATAAATGTAGTATTAAAATCAATAACTTTCCATTACATCAAATATTTATTAAGAAGTGCGTTAGTACTTCTTATTGCGATTGCATTTCATGTCCGTCTGTCTGTCTGTTTGTCCGTTAGTCTGTGAACGCTCTAAATCAAAAATGCTTTAACCCAATGACTTCAAACTTTGTATGCAGGTACCTGAGGGTACCAGTAAGAAGCCTATTGATTTTCAGCCAAATCGGACTAACGGTACCGGAGTAACGGCCAATTAACCGTTACATGCTAT
>JAQFZH010003910.1:0-12922 GCA_034695485.1 Entomobrya nivalis | reverse complement strand
TTACCATAATTGTTAATTGACCACTTTTCCAATATTTGAATTTCATAAGGAACGTTTTGACAAGAACAAACATTTTTGAAGCTTTGAAGTACAACTGGTATAACAGTGGAAGTCTCATCAGGATTATATTCAGTAATATCAACATTTAGCGTCAAACCACCAACGTTATCATTGCAAGCGTGGAAAGATCCAGTGGTCCATTTCATGTTGAAGTTGGATTGATACAGCAAGGATAACGTTTTTCGGCTGGTTACTGTGGATTCCCAGACTTTTGTCAAATTTCGAATTTCATTTGAAATAATTTTGATGCTTCGTCCGCCGCATTCCGTATTCGAGTACAATATGAGACAAGTTTTGGTTTTCAGAGATCCTATTACTCCTGCAGCTTCACTACCAATATTTGATGTTTGGATGTTAGAACAGTTTGGGTTCGAATTTATCTCCAAATGAACACCTGTCAAAAAAAAAGTTGTCAAAAAATAATTTATTGTAAAAAATGTTGCATATACGTATACACATATATAAATCTTTTCTCAAATAATAAACAAATTTACTAACCATGAAAATTTGATCGGGTAAAAAATATAACGCGATCCGGATCACGAGTTGACGCGGATATACCATTAGTGTGGATAGAATTTTCACCTAGTTCCAAATCAAACTGTTGGGTTAAGTTGCTGTTCGTTTCGAGTAACTCTAACTGCATGATATGCTCATAGGTACAGGTAGCACAACAGCTGATTTCAAAATACGTTGAATTTTTAACCGGCCCAAGAGATTGGATTTTGTGATTAATTTTTGTCAATTCGTCAGTTTTCAATCTGTTGTATATGTCCCTTGAATCAAACCAATGACCTGGTGCAATGTTCAAAGGTGTCCACTTCTTATCTGAGCAATTTGGTTCGTAGTATGCCAGCACTTCATTCCCGTGGTTGTCAATTGACCACTTATCCATATTCTGGACATGTTTTGGAATATTAATGCATGAGCATACTGCCCTATAGCTAGCGATTACATCCGGATCTGAACCACCTCGGTATTTGGTAATGTTCAAATTTAGTTGAGGGCCTCCTTCTTCATCATTGCAAAGATGAAAGGACCGCACACACCAACCCCAGTTATTACTGAAATACAAATGATCACAAAAATAACAATTTTAGATAACTTAAAAGGACGTTTTACATATTTTACAGATTTAAAAGTTTGATCTAATGGAAAATAAATATTCTGTATTACCTTCTACCCGGAAGAAACTTTCTACTTGCTCTTGACTTACAGTTGCTATCCTGCTCGTGAACAATCAAACAAGTGTCAGTTATGATGGAATTTACGCTCTGCACCTTAGTCTCCGGAAAGACAGTACACTTGTCTGTAGAACTGCTTTGATGAATAAGGCCTGTTTAAATAAAAATATATTTGTTCATATAAATTTTCATAACATGATTTGAATTTTTTTAACATGATACTCACTAACCTGTATAGTTTCTGTTTTTGTAGAACTCTATGAGCACTGCGTTCACTGAATGGACAATGAAAAGGATTACGCATATTGAAAATCGCATATTTGTCGATTTTATTATGGCAAGGAAATATAGTATTGTTTCCTGGAGAACAATTTCACTATTTTATATTTTAAAAACAAATGTAAGAGAAAAATTGACTACTCAACATAATCTGAGCTGATGAACTGAAGTAGACTTATTTATTACTCAAATTGAACGTCGTAGAGAAAATCTTTTACTTTATAAACATAATTTTTTTTTATTGTGACCTTTGACACAAAGGTCAGAACTTTCGTGGATGTTTTATTAATTTTCAGTATACGTTTAAGTTTACATAACAAAAAGTACTAAAAACAAGGTTAGCTCATGTCAGCATATAAATACACGAGCTGAAATTAATTATTTTATAAATAATGTTGAAAAATCTGAATACCTCGTATTTTTTATGAATAACTGTACTGATTGCCCGACGGAATATGAGACTCGATTAATTTATGCAATAAAAATACACACTTCAATGCAACCAAAAAAAAATTATGTTAGGCCACTTGCAGTATGTTGGAGTAATGAGCAAGGAATGAATAACTAAAATATATTTCTCGCCTGTTTATATCTTCATACTTGATTTACTTCGTGCTTTACTTTAATGACTTCACCACTGATGCAAAAACACATGACGTATTTTCGACGACTGGACTACTGAGTAGACAGAACATCCGCAGCTTAATTCTGGGTAATCAGCTTATTTAAAAGTGATAAACTTACGCGAGTAAGGAGTCATGCCATTTATTTCAGTAAGCTTGTGTACGTTATTTTAACAAGCGTTTGCTGGATCATTAAAAACCACCACTGTTAAGAAGAAAGAAAGATAAGACGAATTAGTCAGTTAGTCAGTACATTACACAAATGATAATAAGTAGTCACATGAGTTTAGTAGGAGTGTTGCACAAACTCGTTATTACATCATTTGTAATGTGTAGCTCTTAAAGTAAATTTTAATTAAGAGGGTCAGATGCTTAAACTTAAAGGTCAGCCTATGTTTGCGTCAGCTGATATTTCAAGTTTTTTTATTTTATTGACTACGAACTATAATCAAAATACTATTTAATACTCAATATTTTTTTACAATTTAGTTACCCAGTAGAATGAACTAGTTTGTTGTTTCGTTTATACACGTTAGTTTACATACTCGCCTATTAATACAATAAGCGCAGTGTGAAAAACGGATGTGTTTTCAATGTATTATTTATTCACATAACGTCATATACTTTTGCGAAGCACAGATTAAGGAGCTATTTTCTTTATTTCAACAAAATAGGTGGGGACCAATTTAGTAGCTCTATAGCAACCTAAATGGATGTCATTGCGTCAATGCTCCTAAAAATATACAAAAAATGAATTATAACCATAAGTTTAAAAAACAAACCAAAACTAAAGTAATTAGGACCTTACACGCTTCTGCCACAGAAAGCAAAAATTGGTATCGAAATTTTACGTTAATGTTTGTACACATATCACAAAAAAGGGTGATATAAAACAATAAAGTACACGCTTAAGTTGCAGTTTTTGAACGGACTTTTAAACCGTGTGGGAAATTTGTGTTTCTTTAGGAGTTTTTCAACTAAAATTTTGCAGTCAGACGGTTGGGTATTTGCAAAGGTCATTTTTATATGTGTATATAGTAAAGGGGCATTCCCAAATTTTTCGCATTTTGCATTTTTCCTTGAACATGTCATGAAGCCAGTTACAATATTACTGGTATTATTTCCAAAATTTCCAATTTCGATACCTCATAGATTTGAAAAAACACGATACGCCAAATAATAAATATAAAAAAACTAAAAGGAAAACAATAAAGCCCTTCCATGGTTTTAAAAAGTAGTACAAATCGTTACCGAAAATTTATGTTCATTTTGGTGTGCATATCCCATAAAAGGGCGATGTAAAACAATAAATTTCACGTTTATGTTATAAATTTTGAGCGGACTTTTAAACCGTGTATGAAATTTGTATTTGTTTGCGAGTTTTTGAACCGAAATTTTGCCGTCACGCAGTTGTGTATTTGCAAATGTCATTTCTATAATATGTGTATTTAGTAAAGGGTTATTTCCATTTTTTCGGATTTTGCAGTTGCCCTTAGACATGTCAAGAAGGCAGTTACAACATTAATTGTATTATTTCCATAATATACAATTTCGATTCGTAAGGTCTGGAAAAACTAAATCTATTTTTTAAGCCTTTAACTTGACCGTTTTATTTTAAAATGTTTTAAATTTTAAAAGTTATTAAAATCTACAGATGCATGCTTCATGTCAGGGTTTGGAATGGCACAATTGTAACCTAAGTATAAAATTTGTATTTATTTTGGAGTTTTGAACTGAAAGTTTGCAATAACGAAGTTTGTACTTGCAAAGAGAGATTTGCAATGTGTAGTTGAAAATAACAGGTCAGTTTGTATAATAATTTGTATACGTAACTAAAACATTTGTATACGTTAGACATAATCAAATAACATTTTTTTTAAATCAATGAACTTTGTTCTTAAGTAAATGACGAATTGTTTGTAAGTTTGTTTGAAACAGTTGAAATTTATTCGCATGCCTTGTCAAAAACATAAATTAATTGGTGAACTATTTAAAGGAATAAATTCTATCCGATATTATGCGAGGACTCAAAGAGAAAAATGTAAAATATCCCGAAGTAATAAGACGTGCAATGAATATCACAACTGACAGGTGCATTTCTTCATTAAAAGAAAGATTTAAAACAGTAAATTTCTCACTAAAGTAATAATTGAAACCAAACAAATTTGTGAAGGCATTCGTGAATTTAAGACTTGCTCTCTATTCTTTGTGTTTGGTTTGTGGTTTGTTTAGAATAGTAATTCCACAAATTGCAGTCATAAGCTATTTGCCGTAAACTAATGTGAAAGATTCATTAGTCTAATGCATGATTTCTATCTCAAAGTTAATATTCCACATCCTGTTTATACAATTAGTCGATTGTGCATCCCAACTTTTCTTAATGACCTGTAATGAACGTGTTGCCATATGAAGGGAAATTACTTTTTATGAATCATTTTGACTGAGATATCCCATCGTAAGCGTTTTAGTACAAACTTAATTAAATACATTAAAAGTTTAAATTTTAAACTTAAAAACGTCTGAACAACAAGTTGGTGCGTCAAAATTAAGTTCATAAAATGGAAGCACCATCACTGATATTTTATTCGTTCTATCTATTGAATAGCTTGATAATTTTATGTGCAAATGGAGTGAACATTCAACTATACAAATATGACAATTTTACGGGTATTTAGATTAATACTTTGACATCTAATTATTTTCAGAAAAATTTCAATCATTTTGAAGTAAATTTTAAAACGTATTTTTAAAAGGATTGATTTGGGAAAGTAATTCGACTGCAAACTGTAGCAATATACCAAAAGATAAACAGGCTTATATCTATTCCATCAGAACGGATAAATGTTTTATTTCATACTGGGACCCAAATTGTACATCTTCTTCAAGTGAGAAGTATATGCCTGGAGACATAACTGTATCGCCAAATCAGTAAGTCCGATTAGAATTTGTTCTTAATTTCAGTAAAGCGACAGAATTGTGTACGAATAGAACTAATATTTTTACAGACTTGGAAGACATGGTTTGATTTACTCATTTCACATTTGTAACGACGAGGAAGGTGGTAATCAGCTCAATGTTGACATAACAGAGCGTCATGGGTCTCATTTGAATCCTCCCAAGGTTCTTCAAAGCTACAGAAACATATGTTCATGTGTAAACGTTCCCCAATATGTGCAAAATATGAGTTCGTGGTCCTTTGACAACCACCATAATGCTTTATTGGGCTATTATGAGCCAGACTGTTCAGTGAAAAAATTGAATCCCAGGTTTATAGCAGCCGGACACAATTACGATTCAAGAAATATTCATTTTAATTTGAAAACAGACCAGAAGAACACAACGTACAAAATTCAGTCGTTTGGGCCAGATCCCAACTCAACCTATTTTCAAACTAGCTGCAATTCTTCCCACGTCGTCACAACTGAAAGAACCACACTTGTTGAAAATACATCAGAAAGTGTAATCGATGTGGATGCTGACCTTGATAATGAACGATTTGAAGTCCTCATCAATCAAATTGTAAAATTACAATCCCAAGTTGACCAGCTAAAAAGAAACCAAGACAAGTTTCAAAATTTCATTCTCGAAAAATTTCAGAATTTAATTTATGAAATTAAAGATGTCCTGCATAAGTTATTTGCATGATTTTAAAAGAATCGTTGTTTTTCGGATGAGTGCTCTGGAAGGAATGTGAATAAAGAATAAGATGTCATATTTGCGAACAGCCGACCACAAAAAGAAGATAAAAACTCTTTAAAACAAAAATTACGCTTATATTTATAAAATTACTTTAAATTCTTTTGACTTGACTTATTTGGCTGCAACATGTAAGAATATACTTTGTTTACCCTAATAACAAAATAATTAGAATACGTATTATAACCATTCCCATAATTATTTTTTATCATTGGGAATATGAAAACTGACCAAAATAAAGTCACATATTCATAAATAGTGGATTCCTGGTTTTCTTATACGGTTGGTGTTTAATCGAACAATGCAACATAATATTTAGCTAGTACGCAACTAACAATGTTATGTACGTCCTAATATGGCATTGGTATTCGTAACACATATTTGAATACTCACAACTCTGCGGTGGCATACGTTGAGAATTGTATTGAGATAACTCCTCATTATATTAATAATGTAAAAGCACGTTATGCATGCACCACGAAAATTTGATTAGGTAAATATGACGACAGCTTACTTATTCATCGAATTAAAATTTCTGGTTAAACATAACAACGTTAACTTATTAAACCGTAACTAACAAAAACCTAGTTTTCGAAAACCCACAAAAACTGGTTTTAACAAGAAGTCCTGGTGAGCAAACATATTTATCCTATATACAATCTTAAGCCTTTAAGTCCAGCAACGATTTTATAACCAGGTAAATATTCCAAAATATATCTTATTCACTTGTTTATTTGTATTTTTCATTCTTCCTTTCTTTAGAAAATCATACTTAAGTAACAAAAGACATTTCAAGTGCAGAGTTATCAACATAAACTTACATATATAATCGATCGATTATGATAAAAAGCATTTGTATTGAAAATTTTCTTTTAAAGACGTGTACTTGTGTTAAGCTTGTCCCAAATTTGGAAATAATTACTTGTTTACCTTTACGATTTTATATACACTTATAATGTCGAACAGCGAGTCAGTTGAGTTTTTTGTCGATGTAAAGGGAAATTTAGTACAAAGTCAACACTTTATTCAACAACATCAAAATATTTTGGACATAACTTTAATAATCCACAATAACCTGTTATCCAATAGTTTAAATTTTTACGAATGTAAAGCTATTTACCTCAGTACTGGTTTTCCAAATTAATTTGCGTTAAGCCAAGATTTCAATTTTCCAGAATGGTGCTAAACTCGGGCATACAAGTTTTATATATTACCATCACGTTATTTCTAAGTTATCTATTATCTGGGCAAGTTAGTTACGAGCTTTCAGTACCTAACTCATCCAAAAATATTGTTGACGGGATTACTATGACAAATGCCTTTTCTGGCTGTATAATCCACATCATAAACTTTCAAGGATTTGATATTGATTTCGAAATTGTAAATCAACCAGTTGTACTTCTCCGCTACATTTCGTTTTCCCATGATTATTTTCTTTATCCGTACGAATTGAATCAAGCCATAAGCCAAAGCAACTCAGATGGGCTTTTTGATTTGAATCAGACTCACAATCAGTTGCACAACATCAACAGCATACTTCTAAATAACTTACCATATTCAACCTCGAATTTATACAAAACTAGAAATATAATTTGTGAAGCCAACATTTACATAAATCCTCCAACTCAAAAGGCAAGCCCATCCCTATACATTTACGATCAAAATTTAGGACCTATAATAAAGGACCCCTTTTGGATTAACCACCGATTCAGGAATAATTCCAAACAATTTAAAGACTCTTTTATAAATACAATTTCAAAATATTCATTACTTATTTGCGACCAAAGTGAAAACTCAATCTGCTCAAGTTACGATCAAACAGGTCCCTGGATTTCCGCTGTTCTTCACCATCCCGATTTAATTCGATTAAGAGAGACAATACTTGTCTTGGTAGCGCTTAAATCTCGAACTGAATTATACATTCATTGTCCATATTGCGACCCTTGTGATCAATACAAACTTAAACTTATTGCGCAAACACCAAATATTGTGACCTCTAAGCCAGGTCTAAATAACCTGTTATTCTTAAATGACAACAGCTTAAAAAGTCCGTATTTGATTGACGTGTCCATACTTTGGTATATTGATCAGTTTGACGATTTAAAACTAGACGGTCGACGAACAATCAAAGCAGTTCTAGAACACATCAGCCTCCTTAATTTCAAAACAATGGATCCGATGGCACATCTCGCAGATTTGCATATAATTGCACAAATTCTTTCGGAAAACTCGACAATAAACTTTGAACCTGGTTATGACCCTTTATCCTTCAAACGACTAGTCAGAAAACCTATTTTATTCTGTAGCTCGAAAAATATTAGCTATCATCCCAAATTAAGGCCTGCTCTTCATCATGACATCGAGTTCCATCGAGGATTCTACCAAGCAATCGGATTACTTTTCCGAAAAGAACAACTCTTATTTGCAAGCTGTCATAAGGAGCAACATCACTGGATAACCGTTTTAAAAGAATTATATACTGTTTTTGACAATTCAACTTGGATTTCACTAATCAGCATTTGTATATTTCTAGCATGTCTTAAAGTGTACTTACACCAACAAACGAAACATTTGAATGGAACACAAGTTTTCATGCAAACATGTTTTGATTTGTTTGGAGCAATTTTGGATCAAGGTTCCAGTCTGTTTTCTGTTGTTACACGACATGGTAGTCAGAGCCTCTTCATTTGTTTGGCATTTGTTCCGATTACATTCTTTTTACTGAGCAATATTTACAAAGGCGATAACATTACAAGACTTACTGTACAAGCTCCTATGGTGCCATACGATACATTTAAAATTTTGATCAAACACCAATTCCAAATTTTTTTGCGACCAGTTTTAATGACAGAAGAAGGATTGGAAAATGTACGGAGCAACTTAGGAACGAAAAGGGAATTGTTTAAAGAAATCGGACATGAAAGTGGGTTATTCATCTCACAATTGTGGTATCGAATTGCACTTCGATGGACAAGTGCTGATTTATTTGAAAGCCAAGAATTTTCTACTGATCAAATTTCGAATGATACTTGGTGGTTTTTAAATAATTCTAGAATGTTTCCAACTCAAGATACAACGTCAGCTTTGCCTACTGAATTTGAAAACATACACGGTATAATGGAAGAACATATGGAAACTTGTAATAAGTCAGCTGTGATTTTACCTGATGATGCAATCATGAAAATTCACACAGTGCTAAGCATTAAAGGTAAACCGGTTTATATTGGAAAGGATATTATACATGAATATCTGACAGGGTATAAGTTTTTCGGATATTTTCCAACGAAAATGTTACTAAAATCGAAGCACCATTTTGAAGCTGGCATCGTAGAATGGTGGCAGAGGTACTTTAAGTGGTGCCTTTTAATGAAAACTAGGATCCAGGAAATTAAGTCATTTAGTAATAAAAGTAAAGAGGATGGTTGGATAGAAAATAGTGGAACGAATACAGGTATTTGGGCGCTGTGTTGTATACCAGCGATTGGGTTATCGATGTCATTCATATCGTTCATTTTATTTGAAAGCAATGCAAGTGGTTTGGTTTTTGGTTTATTTAGAAGATATTTACATAAGCTCGATTACAAAAGTAAGTAGGTGAAAAATGTTACAAGCTAAAATTTACACGTAATATTGAAGAGGAAATATTTTTTCATGTAGACAAATACAATTCAAATTCAATATAAAGGATTAGGTGACTTCAACGTTTTTGTTGAAACTTGAGTTAAAATTTGTGAATTAGTCAAGATTAATCTCTACATAAATATAAAATCAAAGTAAATAAAGTAAAATAAATGCGATTTTTTTACGCGACCCGAATTCGACCATAAAAATAGTTCCTGGGAAGGTTGGATTTCGTACAAAATAAAATAATTTGTATTTACTGTGTATATTTGTTAGTAGGGGATATTGTTCACATAAACCTAACTTAGTTAACTAACTAACTTAATAATTAACGTAATTGCCTTTTTGGTATATTTTAATAAAAATAGCAAAGTGTGCATATCTATATGTATCGTACTTTGTAAGTATATAACCAAAGATGTAAAGTTCTTAATGTTTTTGTAAAATCATATTCATTTCTCAGAATTAATAAATTAAACATTTAAGCTTAGACTAAGTTAATGTATGCATTATATTTGCAAATAATTTGTAAAATTATAAACTATAATATATTAAATGCCTTCGAACCCTTTTTCTAGGACTCAACCAAATTGTAATCAATATCATGTTTTTGTTGATTAATTGTTTATGTTTGTGAGAGTGCCGAGCCGATGAAACAACCTAAATTCTAAAGCCCACTTATTCAACCCACCTTAAAATATTAACATTCGCGCGAAAAATTCGACATCGATTTCTACGTTCAGGCAAGATAATCCACTGTATCAATTTAATGAAAATTAATGAAAATGACAAGGCTAGGCCAAATAACGCAAATACTCCAACAGGTGACCAAAGTTGAATTTTGCCAGGATCTCTTAGTTTGCTCATCGGCTGAATATTTAAACTTTGCGTTACATCAATTTGTCTCAAAGAATGCTTTAACTTATTTAGTTTAATTAGTATTCCCATTACTTCCCACTGATACGCAACTTGCATAATCTTTTTGGACAAGTATCCTTTCACCCTTAAGCTTGTTTTAAGACTAATAGCTGCATCCCTTTGCATATTATATCCCTTACAATAAAACTTGTCGTCGACTAGTCCAATTTGTGTCGCTACAACGGCATAAAAGCCAAGACCGAATGAATCGTGAAGGACACTTGATATTGCTCTTTTACTTTTTGTACATTCTTCGAGAAATTTTGGGAACTGACTTTTCTGTAAATCGTTTTCAGTGGCATTTGCGCTCAATAAGTCTGAGATCTTTTTGCCATTCATGAGTGTCTTCATAGCATTATGCAATTTTTGCGGTAAAATTACATCTGCAAATTCGACAGCAAGCACGAAACTTTTACCTACTTCCAGTTTGTAGCCTTTTTGCACAAAGTCTTTTGCCTTTGGAAAACTATCAAAGGCCATGCTCTCTGACGAAATACCACCTTGGTATGTGCCTGATAGCCAAACCAGAGATACAAGCCATATACCAAAAAAGCCCCTTGGGTGAGTATAGTAACATGACAGTCCAAAGAGTGGCCACATTATGTCCAAAGCTTTAACCAGATGCTTACACACGAATCCATAAATAATTGTCATAAAAGCAAGTGCTATCCATACCATTGCACTCATTGCAGTTAGAATTGAGAAATCAAAAACAGATACATCTTCAATAGTGACACAAGCTACTATATTCCATATTAAATCCATCTGAACCCAGTATATTTTGCTTCGATGTTGTATAATTTCCTGGGGTATATCTCCATACATGCTTTCGAATGCGACCAGATGTAGAAACCAGTTTGCGGTGTTCCATTCAGAGAAATGGAAGTCTAATATATTTAGAGCTGCAGTTATGTTTACAATATCTTGGGCTGATGAGAATTGTAATATTTCCGGGGTTGGACATTTAGCTAAGGCGTTGTTTAGTCCTTCAAGACCTTGATTCTGGCCAGTAAAAATATTGAGACAGAACATAAACTCGGGAGTTATCATGAGTCCAGGTACACCAAACGAATATTCAACGCGAACAGACATGCCATATCCTTGTCCATTAAGTATGTCGTATATCTTTAATACCTCGAAAAGTTCAAGATTACGACGATAGGTGTGAAATGTGTTCCTATTTGGACAGAAGTAGCAATAAACGAAAACATCTTTGCGGTTGTCCATATAAAATATTATAGGAGCGTGAAATGCTTTCAGATCTGACATAAAGACCAAGTTTCTAAACGAATACAATATTTGTTGTGCGCTGTAATTTAAGTCAAGATTTATACAAAATAATACTTCTTCTGACGTTGAAAATCCGCTTTTTTGAATAGCTGTTGCGGTTTCCATAAAATTTCTCGTGAGCAGAAGAAATATTAGACATTGGTCGGAACTCTTCTGAGTAATTGTGAATCGGAAGTGGCCATGCTTTAGGATGGATTCATTTCTATTTAAAATATCACCAGCAATATTTAAGTTAAAGGAGCTCGTGTGAAAATAAGTGTAGGAAAATAGTTCTTTGTTAGATGTTTTCGAAAGTTCTAGCTGAATTGGACGATCGTTAGCCGAAACAATATTAATCAAACAATCAGATCCAATATTTATGGGTAACTTAGGTATAAACTGAGATATTTCTGCTGATATCGTAAAGAAAGAAATGTAAAATAAGTAAATATGTAAAACGTTCATTTTGTCAAATTTTAAGACCTGAGAAAAAGTTTAAACGTATACAGCAAGAGTTGCTAGAATAATGAAGCACAAAAGTTCAGACACGAGTCATTATTATTTAAAAATACTGTGTCGTAACTTATTTGTTTAAAAAAAATGTTTTTAATCATCTTACCCTACATACCTATATAATTGAATAACACAAGAAAGTTCTTAGGTACTTTAGATAGGCTCGTTTTAAATCATTGTAAGTAAAAATACTCTTAAAGTCAAAAAGTTCCGCCTTAAATTTAACACCTGGACAGCTGACTAGCTGACTTAAATACAGCGAACCATATTTGAAATATATATTAAATATTTAGAGGAACTATTACATCTTTTCTTAGTTTTAGACTTTAATGATCATTAGTATGAATTTTAGACAACAACTATGCTTCAAAAACTGTACTGATTTTTGTAGGCAGACTCCACCAAAACAATTATTGCAAGCACCTCATACGTATTTCTTACAATTAGTTGATTGGCTTATTCAAACATAAGAGTTTATTTAGGTAGCATACTTTATTAAATAGCCTGTCCGAAAGTGTAAATAATTTATGTGGAAAAAACCATATTTGTTACAAAATGAACTACTACTGCTACAACAACAAACCGCTGAGGGTATCAATTTTTATTCTCCCAAATTAGATATATAAATATATATGTTTAGTTGATACTTATTTCTATTTTTCCTAAGCGTCCGTATTTGGTTAATGGCAGTGTATTTGTCTGCCCCCTTTTTTCGCATTGTCTCCAGCCTAATTACCCCGATTTTTTCCCCAAAAAATT
>JAQFZH010003909.1:0-12923 GCA_034695485.1 Entomobrya nivalis | reverse complement strand
TGTCAGTTTTCAGAGATGGAGTGTCAACTATTCCTTACACATTTACAACAACCAGTCGTGAAATACTTATTTATGATAAGGACCACGAAATATTTTACTGGGCTTGCCGTGACTGCACAGAATGTCATGCTTTTGGCTTTGACTCACTAGGCTTGGTTATGTCATACCACCATCTTGTAAATAAACTTGCTAAAGGAAATAAACTTAATTTCAGAAGAATGATATGGGGAGCTATTATGTTCCCAGCCTTTGCCTCTGTTTTGAAAAACGTTGAAAATAATAACGAGTATGAGATATTTCTCAAGTTTGGACTACAAAATACTCCAGATTTCGACGTCGATAAAATGAGACAAATTGCTGAAATGGGATTACTATCAACTGCACTAGCAAATTTTTCACAGACCAGACACGTAAATTTATATGTGATGGAGAGGTCTGTGAAAATTCCAACATGTGCGTTTACAAAAAATAGTGCATTTTTTCCCGCACTTTTTGTAAATCCTGCTGGGAAACTTGATTACTTTCCCTTTCATTTTCATCCCTCCCAACTTAAATTTGTTAGTTGTGGAAATACATCAGTCACTGGTTTGAACGAAGCCTTTGTTCAATTGGTGTCCGTTTTCGACTTGTATATTTGGATGGGTGTGGCTTTAACTACGATTACAATCTGCTACATAGCAAAATACATTTTCGAATTATACAAGGCTCGAATATATCCACGTACACAAATGAAACTGACAATTTGCAAATTACCATGGCTTGATGTAATGAAAATGTGGCTGGAACAAGGAGATCCTATAAATACATACCTTATTGATATATCAACATCACATCGTATATTATTTGGGGCTGTCCTGCTTTGTTCAATCGTTTTAAGCAACCTTTTTCGCAACGAAAATATAACAAGTATCACTTTACCAAGAGCGCCTATTCCTTTCGACACTTTTGATAGTTTAGAATCTAATGGATTTAGGATATACACTCGTGGAACAGTTGCATTTTGTTCCAATTTCAATCAGTTTAATTTGGTGGGTATTGATCCTATATATTTTAAAATGCTACTAAGACTTATTCAACCAAGAGGAAACTATTCGCAGCATTTTACATCAATTTTGTTTAGAAGTGAGCTGTACCTTTACACAATACCTTCGGCTACAAATTGGTATCAATTATATTTTGGTGGTCCAAAGCCATCATACTTTATTGAAAAGGTGATGAACCGTACAATTTTATTTCCAGACTGGCTCGAGAGGCTTATGGAAAGCAATAAAATATCTGCCAAAACACTGGGAATTTGTAATAGAACAGCTGTTCTCTTACCAGATTTTGAGGCGAACGAATTGTATTATGACCTTAAACGAAACCAGTTTAGTGCGTTTTTGGGAAACGATTTGAATATTTCTACTTCGTATGGATTTACGTTTGTACGACGTGTTAATTTGAATGTTCTAAGAAGAATGAATGGATTGTATGCTGCTGGCTTATGGGATTGGTGGACCAAAATGCTCATTGATTTTATGACCGAAATCAAAGGTGGCTTTTTGGGAGATGGAAGTACTCCAACGAGGGCATCAGACATGAATGGAAATATCGTTGTAGTATTTTATATTTATGGAGTCGGAATAGGTTTTTGTGCAATCTTTTTTGTGGGAGAAAATTTTAAGAGGTTTTTGGGTTGTTGCGTTGCAATATGGAAATTTGTTTTCGCTCATGTTATCTTTAAAGTTAGTAAATATTTTGGATGTAAATTTTGAAAATATTTAACGTAACATCGATACAATATGCTTAACTGCTTGACATAAATAAATGAAATAGTTGCGGGAAAAAAATATCTAAAAATTGTTTCAATGATAAAAATCGAATATAAATTTTGATAACCTATACTGTGAGTCTTATTATTTCTAAAGTAAATTGCTGGCCTATGGTTAAGTACTTCATCCTCAAGAAAACCAAAGTATGAAATATCGAGTGGCAAAATAGAATGGTCGATTTGAGCTGAGATGATTGAAGTTTTTTAATCGGATTTCTTGCTGCACACACTAAAAATGTAGTGGAAGTTGGATCAAAAATACATGGACAACCCGTACCTACACACATAAACCCATACACATGAATACATTCATTTAAAAGTTAAAAATGGATTTTGTACTTTTTTCCTTTATGTGCATACGTTTATATGCGTAGGTACGGGTCGAACCAACTCTACGTCGGCAATGTAGAGATGAGCGGCACTTCCCTCGTAATGCTTTCGACAACAGAGCAGAAAAGTATGTTATTTCCATTTCATTTAAGTTATCAAAAAAAATTAAAATATTTGACCAAAAATAATAAGAAAAAAATTTACCCCAAAAACCTTTCTGTTTATAACTGATAAACAAAACAAAGCCCGTTTGCTTTCAAAATGAATAAATGAAACACACTTCCTTATCGGTTGATACTGTCGCAAAATGTACTCTTAGTCTTAAATAAACCTCTTTTCAAGATCTGGGAGCCTAGCTGTGTTGCTGTGAAGATGCCACGAGGAGAACATGCAAGCTTCTTGGAAATCGGCGTCTGTTGCACATCTCTTCCCAACTCTTCTTCTAATTTTCTCGCTCTGTGACTCTCGACGGTACAGAAGCTCTCCTTCAAGGTAGTTTCGTCATAAAAGCTGTGTAACAGCAATTTAAAATAAATATTCTTTGGCGAAGTGCCATTAATTTGTTAGTAGTTAAGTTAATTGGTTAAATAAAATTACCGTTTAATTTTGTAAGAAAACTGAAGTTTTTTGTGAGTTATTTACTGCATCTTAATTGACTAATTGTCCTGAGATACGAACATAACTGGATATTTTGTGTATTAATTCATCTGTACAGTTTGGAGAAAAAAATCATAGATTGACAGATATCGAAGTGTCATTATTCTGCTGTGTATTACCCTTTCCCAATTTTCTTTCTTAAAATGACACGCTGATCCGATGGTAAATTGGTGTCCTGAAAATGTGGGGACCGCACACTAGCGTTGCTCAGCTGTGTCCCCACCCCACAGCTCAGCTCTACAACCCATAACACCAACACACCAAAAAACATCAACAGCTGAACAACACAAAATACACTTTGGTGTATTTCGTGTATTGCTTATCAAATACACCATAAACACAAAGTGTACGCTATTTACCATATACACTTCATAAGGTTTTGTGTTGTGCTTTGTTCAGCTGTTGATGTTTTTTGGTGTGTTGGTGTTGTGGGTTGTAGAGCTGTGTATCTGTGGGGTGGGGACACAGCTGAGCAACGCTAGTGTGCAGTCGCCACATTTTCAGGACACCAATTTACCATCGGATCAGCGTGTCATTTTAGGAAAAAAAATTGGGGAAGGGTAATACTGTTTTATAGCAATCCAAAAGCTGTCAAATCCTAATCCAAAAGGTAGTGGAATCACAATCCAAAAGTGTGAGAATCCAAATCCAAATCCAAAAGGTCGTGGAATCACAATTCAAAAGTTCATGGAATCCCAATCCGGAAGCTTGTGAAATCTCAATCCAGAACCTTAAGGATTGAATCATCATAAACAAAGCATTGTCGAAGCACACCCTTCAAACATTGAACTCTCATGCGTAGCTAAGGATTGAATCCACATAAACAAAGCATTGTGGCAGCTCACACCATTTAAAATTGAACTCTCATAAGCAAAGCATCGTGGAAGCTCACACCTTCTAAAATTGAACTCCCATAAGCGTAGCTAAGGATTGAGTCCACATAGGCAAAGCATTGCTTGACTTTTGCATCGTCACTGAAGTCGACTTTGAACCTTTACTCAACATCAACTTTTCAATCACAACTCAAACAACGCAGAAGAGACAAAATACAACAACAAGCCAGATCGTGACAGTGCAATCACCTTTCCTAAGTTGTTTCAAAACAGCGGTAGTTTCATTTCTTCTAGCCTAAAATTTAAAATTTCGCTCAGCTGTTTCTCACACAATTGTAAACATAATTATTTACCTCAAATTGTGCTCGTTTTCAACAGATGCTTTATCTGTTATTGATGTGATAAATATTTACATGCTTCAAGCGAATATCATAAACAAATTCTTCATTAAGCCTTTACAAATTACCATGAAAGTGTGTAACATTGAATGATGCTATATATTGATAGAAGCCTGTTAGTATATATATCTAAGTGGAACTTGCATTTCATTTGGTGATATACTAGTCATAAGTACATAATACAAATGAGGTTCGGTAGAATTTAACCAATTCAGCAATAAACTATTATACTCTGAATAAACGTGATTCATGTATTGATTCTTGCCACAGGATTTTAAACGTATGCTGTATTGTTCGGTATACTCAACAAGGTTTAAAATTAAAATTTATTATTTATTAATTGGTTTGTAAACATGATTGAACATTTGAAAACTGCAATACCCATACTTGTATTCATTGACATGTTATACTTAAGGTTTCCTCTGAAGCCTATCTTGTAATTAAAATTAAATTAGGAACTGAATATGTTTCAACTATAAATTGTATACGTTGTAAACAGCAATGTTAAAATAATATATGATATAAAGTTTCGTGCAATAGTAAAAGCCTTTAAGTTGAAGTAGTAAAACGTTTTTGCCAACAATGCATTCAAAAATAGACGCCACCGTTGGAACACCAATGGTGTACAAGGAATGTGTCGAATTTACGAGAAAAGAGAATATAGGTGATCCATATTTATGCTGGACAATTCGTGTAAACTTATTACAAAACGAGTACTTGGGGTTGATGTCACATGTTGACTCCTGATATGAGTGGATGGAAACAAATATGCAATGGCTTACAACGGACATTAGGTCCTTATATGTTGCCAGCTATTTTGATGTAGACAGTTGGGTGGATTTGGTAGCGTTTGCTAGGTTTCGAACATTTATTATTATGAAAATAATAAAAATAATTAACAGTGTAATAAGTTGCATATCGGAATCGCTTAGATTTCCAAATTATAACTCTGTTACGTATTACGTGTTGTCTATGCAAACCTCCAAGATTGGTTTGTACAGAAATGGTTGATATAGCTCATGCTTACGTTTAGAGGAATAATACATTAGAATAAGTGTTATCGAGTTTTGGATATATATAAAATCTTAATTTTAATGGACCTCAGAATATATTAAATCTAGCATCAAATTCCTGTTGTTTTATGAGGCTCGCCAGTTAAAGAAGTGTTTTGTCTCTCATGTTATGAAACGTGCCGGGGAGAGTACCCATGCTCAGGTGCATAACTTAAATAACTTGTAATTACTTTATTCGGTTTATCTTATAATTTTAAGAAGTATTACAAAAACAGGCTGGTTATACTTAAGTGTTATATTATGCATATTTTATACAACTGCCTTATGCCTAAGCCTTTATAAGGAAAAGAGATTTTCGCCACTGAATTCGTTACATTGTTGATCTGATTGGTGGTTTTAGCATGTAGCGATTCCAGACAACCAGCACTATCGTTCCCTTCAGTTAGATAGCATTAGAACTTTTGTTGATATACTGAGGATTAAGATATTACTTAGGACACTCACGACGACAACGTAAAATCAGTTTTAAATATCTATCCAAATTTTAAAATAAAGATAAACTTATGATTTTACTTAAAACTAGCAAAATATAATATCAATTTTTTAAATATAAATTTTAAATTATAAGTAAATTTCAATTTATTTAAGTCAAGATTTGTTTTCTAAATATCTCCATTTTGTAACAGATTTTGTCTTTATCTGATTCTATAGATGATTCGGAAAGTTCATACATTTCAATAAATTAAGAACAACTATCAAAATTGAACCTTAAATGTAACCTTAAATTTGCGTAATAAAAACAGGTTTAAAAAAATATCATCACACCAAAATATAATGTTCATTATTAAATTTGTGTTTGTAAGTATTTCAATGAATTAAATTTTATAAACTTAATTCAGCTAATTAAAATATGGGAAGGTTTTTTTTTTGTTTAACTTCTTATGTGCGTGGAAATTATCAATGCATGTCAATATAAAATACATTGTGAAAACACAACTCCGACTATTACAAGTTGTCGAAATAGTCGAATCAAAAACATTCAAAATTTAATGACAAAATCGGTTTAGAATTTTGTCAACTATTTTCTATCATATTTTTTCAGTGACTTCACCACAACAACAAAACATAAATTATATTCTGAAATCTAGACTTCTATTTTAAAAGCTTTACTTGTATTCAACACTTAAACAACCCGTTACTAAACATTTTGCAAAACCCTATTTAAAATTTTGCTATGTATACGGTAACTTATGAAACATCCCAACAGTTTTACTAGCACATGACATAACTGAAAACTTTTTAGTCTTTTCTTCATATTTAAAAACTGCGATTATAAAATTAGATTAAAACTAGCCAAAGTATGCTGATTTCAATAAAAGTTGCACTAATGTAAAGTTCGACTAAAGACTCATACAATTTTATATAAGTTGACCGTCAGCTCATTAATTTTTACCTTTGCACTAAAGGCTTAACTACGTAACAAAAGCTTTTAAAGAATTATATTTTGCAAAAGTTCACAAAGTACCTGTGCATTTTGTTCCATTATTTGTTCTTAAAACCCCTTGACCTGTGTACTAAGCTTCAAAGTTCAATTGTAGAGTTTCAATCATTTTGACACTCTTAATATTTTAAACACTTTTTGGTACAAATACCCCAGATATCCACTAAATAATCTAGAAAAATATCAACATGTTCAATTTAAATAAAGCAAACTTTATTTTTTACATTTTGTTCTGCCTAATTATATCTTTAAATTGGGTTCAAACACATACAAAAATTACTGAACTAAATCGAATTGGAACTAACTCGGCAAAACTCTCTAAAAACCAACAAGTTAGCATACAAAAGTACCAAAACCTTTTCTCCACATGCCTTCTTCATATAATCAACTACAAAAACGCTGACCACGAATCCAAAAACGATTTCACCGCACCAATCGTTTTATCAAGATATTTTGTGATCCAAGTAAAATACCAAATTCAAAACAAAAAGAGCATTGAACATGAAACCCAAGTAAATATATTTCCAATCGAAAAATATCCACAAAACAACTCCTATAATATCCCACACTGCAAAAATTTAAATCATGAACAACGTTGCATAGATTTTCCGTTTTCTGGCAAAACAAGCACCTCAAAACCTTGGATATGTGAGGCACATGTCTATTTAAATCCCCCAAGTATACTCGAAGACTCGACATTTTTTGACTTTGACAACACAAAGACCCACCTCATCTTTTTCAATATTCCAAGTTCATTCAAGCACTTTATGTACCACATACCTGTTCAACTCCCAGAAAATAACTTTGTCGAGTTTCATTCCAACCTAACTCAGTTATTAAAGTTTTTGCCTGTGTCGCGACCCCAATTCGATGTCTTAATTTTGGATATAAATCAATGGCATTTTAAAAGCACATTTGAAGGACTCGCCAATTCTCTGTCAGTTTTCAGAGATGGAGTGTCAACTTTTCCATACACTTACACTACAACCAGCCGTGAAATACTTATTTATGATCAGGACCACGAAATATTTTACTGGACTTGCCGTGACTGCACAGAATGTCATGCTTTTGGATTTGTTTCACTAGGCAAGCTATTATCACAGGACCATCTTTTAAAAGCAATCGCGAAAGGCAATCAACTACACTACAGAAAAATGATTTGGGGAACTATGATGTTCCCAGCCTTTGCCTCTGTTTTGAAAAACGTTGAAAATAATAATGAATATGAGATTTTCCTCAAGTTTGCATTAAACAAAGCAAAACAAAACTCCCAAAATTTCTACGTCGATAAAATGAGGCAAATTGCTGAAATGGGTTTACTATCAACTGCATTAGCAAATTTTTCACAGGCCAGACACGTTAATTTATACATAATGGAGAGATCTGTGAAAATTCCAACTTGTGCGTTAACAAAAAATAGTGCATTTTTCTCCGCTCTCTTTGTAAATCCTGCTGGGAAACTCGATTACTTTCCCTTCCGTTTTCATCCATCCCAACTTAAATTTGTTAGTTGTGGAAATACATCAGTCACTGGGTTGAATGAAGCCTTTGTTCAATTGGTGTCCGTTTTCGACTTGTATATTTGGGTGGGTTTGGCTTTAACTACGATTGCAATCAGTTATTTAGCAAAATATATTTTCGAATTATACAAGGCTCGAATATATCCAAGTACACACATAAAACTGACAATTTGTAAATTACCGTGGCTTGATGTAATGAAAATGTGGCTTGAACAAGGAGATCCTATAAATACGTATCTTATTGATGTATCAACATCACATCGTATTTTATTTGGGACTGTCTTGCTTTGTTCAATCGTTTTAAGCAACCTTTTTCGCAACGAAAATATAACAAGCATCACTTTACCAAGAGCACCTATTCCTTTCGACACGTTTGATAGTTTAGAATCTAACGGATTTACAATATACACTAGAGAAACAGTTGCATTTTCTACCAATTTCAATCAGTTTAATTTGGTGGGTATTGATCCTGTTTATTTTAAAATGTTACTACGACTTATTCAACCGAGAGGTAACTATTCGCAGCATTTTATATCAATCCTATTTAGAAGCGAGCTTTACCTTTACACGATACCTTCGGCTACAAATTGGTATGAACTATATTTTGGTGGTCCAAAGCCATCGTACTACATTGAAAAGGTGAGGAACCTTACAATTTTGTTTCCCGATTGGCTAGAGAGGCTAGTAGAAAGCAATGTATTGTCTGCTAAAACGCTGGGAATTTGTAATAGAACAGCTGTTCTCTTACCAGATTTTGAGGCGAACGAATTGTTTTATGACCTCAAACGAAACCAGTTTAGTGCGTTTTTGGGAAACGATTTGAATATTTCTACTTCGTATGGATTTACGTTTGTACGACGTGTTAATTTGAATGTTCTAAGAAGAATGAATGGATTGTATGCTGCTGGCTTATGGGATTGGTGGACCAAAATGCTCATTGATTTTATGACCGAAATCAAAGGTGGCTTTTTAGGAGATGGACGTACTCCAACGAGGGCTTCAGACATGAATGGAAATATTGTGATAGTATTTTATATCTATGGAGTTGGAATAGCACTTTGTGCAATCTTTTTTACGGGAGAAAATTTGAAGAGGTTTGTCGGCTGTTGTGGTACAATATGGAAAGTTGTTTTTGCCCATGTTATTTTTAAATTTGGTAAATATGTTGGATGTAAATTGTGAATGGAGTTAACCTTAACATCGATAGTCTGCTTGACTGCTTGACATAAATAAATGAAATAGTTTCGGAAAAATAATGGGATAAAATTATTTTATTTATTAAAGGAAAAAACGGAATATAAATTTTGATAAGTTGTACTGTGAGTCTTATTATTTCTTAGCTAACATGATGGTCGATTTGATGTTCAACTTCCAGAAAATAAATTTATCGAGTTTCATTCCAACATATTTCAACTATTAAAGTTTTTGCCTGTCTCGCGCTCCCAATTCAATGTCCTCATTTTAGATAAAAACCCATTGAATTTTAAAATCACATTTGAAGGACGGGCGAATTCTTTGTCAGTTTTCAGAGATGGATTGTCAAATTTTCCATACACATTTACAACAACCAGTCGTGAAATACTTATTTATAATTACGACCACGAAGTATTTTACTGGGCTTGTCGTGACTGCACAGAATGTCATGCTTATGGCTTTGTTTCACTAGGTAATCTATTATCATACGACCATCTTTTAAAAGCAATCGCGAAAGGCAATCAAATACACTACAGAAAAATGATTTGGGGAACTATGATGTTCCCAGCGTTTGCCGCCGTGTTGAAAAACGTTGAACATACTAATGAGTATGAACTATTCCTCAATTTTGCATTGAAAAGTTCTGAACAACTCGATGTCGACAAAATGAGGCAAATTGCAGAAATGGGATTACTTTCAAGTGCATTAGCAAATTTTTCACAGACCAGACATGTAAATTTATATTTATTGCAGGAGTCTGTTAAAATTACAACGTGTGCGGTCTCAAGAAAAAGTGCATTTATTCCTGCTCTCTTTGTAAATCCGGCTGGAAAACGGGACTATTTCCCCTTCCATTTTCATCCATCCCAACTTAAATTTGTTAGTTGTGGAAACACATCAGTCACTGGGCTGAATGAAGCCTTGGTTCAATTGGTGTCCGTTTTCGACCTATCCATTTGGATGGGTTTGGCTTTAACTACTATATCAATTAGCTATTTAGCTAAACATCTGTTTAATTTTTACAAGTCTCAAATATATCCTAGAGCAAATCGCAACCAGACAATTTGTAAATTACCTTGGCTTGACGTCATGAAAATGTGGCTCGAACAAGGAGATCCTATTAATACATACCTTATCGATTCATCAATATCTAATCGTATACTGTTTGGGGTTGTCCTGCTTTGTTCAATTGTTTTAAGCAACCTCTTTCGAAACATAACAACAATCACTTTACCACGGGCTCCTATTCCTTTTGATACTTTTGATAGCTTAGAATCCAATGGATTTACTATTTACACCCGTGGCACAGCTGCGTTTTCTACAAATTTTGATCTGTTTAATTTACTTGGTTTCGATCCTGTTTATTTTAAAATGCTTCTACGACTGGTTCAACCAAGAGGAAACTATTCGCAGCATTTTATATCAATGCTATTTAGAAACGAGCTATGCCTATACACAATATTTTCGGGTATAAATTGGAAAGAACTATATTTTGGTGTTCCGAAACCATCATACTATCTTCAAAATGTGATGAACCTTACGATTTTATTTCCCGATTGGCTTGAGAGACTTACTGGAAGCCATGTATAATCTGCTAAAACGCTGGGAAGTTGTAATAAAAAAACTGTTCTTTTACCAGATTTTGAGGCGAACGAATTGTATTATGACCTTAAGCGAAACCAGTTTAGTGTGTTTTTGGGAAATGATCTAAATATTTCTGCTTCATATGGATTTACGTTTGTACGACGTGTTAATTTGAATGTGTTAAGGAGAATGAATGGATTGTATGCTGCTAGCTTATGGGATTGGTGGACCAAAATGCTTGTTGATTTTATGACTGAAGTCAAAGGTGGCTTTTTAGGAGATGAGAGTGCACCAACGAGGGCATCAGACATGAATGGGAATATTGTGATAGTATTTTATATTTATGGAGTCGGAATAGCTTTTTGTGCCATTTTTTTGTGGGAAATTTTTTTAAAGGATCGTGGGTTGTTGCGTTAAAATATTTAAATTTGTTTTCGCCTATGTTATTTTTAAAATTAGACTTTTTGACATACTTATATAAATGATACAATTGCGGAAAAAGAAATAAAGGTTAAAAATGTGTTTCAATGATTAAAACCAAAATATCCGGAATATAAATTTTGATAACCTTTACCTATGCGAGCTTTTGTAGCATTTTGAGTTATATTCATTGGACAAAATACGGAATAAGAAGGATTGGTTACCGCCAAGTCAAATATAGTTTAATGGGAAAATGGTTTTCAGGGCTCTAAATCGGACCTTTCTGCACCCTTTTTATGATCAAAAATCCTCCTTCAAAATAATTATGCTGCACGGTTTGCACCCTTATTAGTTATTTATTTTCCTCCTAATAAATATTTATAACACAGAGCGCTGTATGAAACACAAACAACCTAAGATTTACTACCATTACGATTTAGGGTGCAGAACGTGCGGAATAATTATTTTGAAGGAGGATTTTTGGTGCTAATGTGGATGGTCAAAATGCCAAAAAAGGGTGCAAAAGAATCGTATGCCTATTTAAAATGGTTTGCAATCAATGAATATTGAGCAGATTTGGTTATTTATCACTATTTTTGCAAATGGTGTACTATATAAACATACATTTAGTTCAAAAGCTCTTTTAAATACGTGATAATTTTGAGTTATATTGTCATTTTGATTCAAGTTGAGATTATATATTTGAGCGCATTTGGATATAACCGTTTTTTTTAATTAGGAGCAATTTAATCATGTCATTTAAGTATATTGTTAAGCACTCTTGAACAACGACGCAAGAATTAAACTATACTGATCCACCATAGACATATTTGTCACTTATAGACATCAGAAACAATTCATAATTTTAAATACCTTAAGGTATTACAGCTTTAACTACAATCTTTTATGAGCTATACCACATATCTTACAAAAGTACTCACGTCAGCAAAGTTATTGTTGCTAAAACAACAGATTGTGATGATATGAATTTTAGCACCACATCCAGTCCTAAAGAACATTTTGTGGGTCAGTTTAAAACAGTCGAATAGTTCTTTGTGCAAAACCTTTTTAAAAAGAGTTTATTTTCGCGATTGTATTAGAGTCCTCTCTTCATTCATAAGCAAAGCTCTTTGTAATAAATCTGCGAGGCAAAACAAATCAGAATTAGTGCAAAATCGTTTAAATAATTCTAAATAATATGATCTGTTGTAAAAATTGAATTAATATAATTTTTTTTTGATATTGAAATATAGATCCGGATAAAATAAATTGGTTGTTTAAAATTTCGACAGACAAATTTCGACAAAACGAATTCTCAAAAATTACACCGACTCTAAATAATTGATGAAGAACAATGCATATCAAAAAGTATTCATATTAATTACATCCTGCTTTACCAACAGAAAATATGCGGAACTCAATACTCATTCTTATAAGCAATAACAGTTACACATGTAATAAAACCAAAATAAAATTTGGATACGAAATATAGGATAGTACTGTGATCACTTCATTTTTTGTTGCTGGTAAACTAACAACTTTTAAAAATCAGAAGAAACTTCTCTAAAAAACTCACAAGCTGACACCATGAATTTCGCATACATCATGACAATTGTCGTTCTGGGGCTGATCGCAACCGTTCAGGTAATTGATTTAGTTTTTT
>JAQFZH010003908.1:0-12923 GCA_034695485.1 Entomobrya nivalis | reverse complement strand
CAAAACTCATACATCACGAAATACTTGCATCTCCTGAACATAGTACCGTTAGATCATATCAAGAGGAGTCGTCACCTCAACACTCGTCATCATGGGAGTCATGGCCTTCAAATGTGGAAAGGCTTGATAAGTAATCGGATTTCAGCGAGAGTGAAGTATTTTTCCAACTGAAACATTACACCCACCTTTTCAACTGAAAAATCTCCATGAATTTAGGTAAGTAAGCGAAAAGCTACTCTATTCTAAACGCATCACTTGAAAGACGATTTTGTGCTTTGGAGAATGTTTTAGGTACAGATGTTAGTTACTGCTAGGCTAAAAAGTATCTCTTATTATAACAAAAATTGAATTTTCAAGAATGTCATGTACGCATTACCTCGAGATATTCAAAAGTTGTATACGCTTGCTACACGAACCCCCTGTAGGAAAAAGTGAAAACACGACATATATCTCAAAAATGCTTTCTTTCGATTATTTCCTTAGCTATGCACTTTTACAGGGCTTTATCTCCTTGAAATACTAGAACACAAACTTTCAGAAATGTGGATCCAGTAAGTAACGTTGTGGGGGTTGATGATGATGATGATGCATGCATTATTATTATTATTCAGTAGGCAACGTTTCTAGCGCTAGCTTCATTGCATGGTTCCTCGGAAGCTATTCCTTACACATATTTTTTTAAGGGAAATAGGCTGTCTATATTACATGTTGTTTCCACATATTAAAATACTTTAGAAGTCCATTAGTATTATTATATGCATGAAATACCATTCAAACAAAAGTGAATAGAATGATGATTTTCCCAAGGCACTTTGTTTCTCTAGATTGTTGAATGATTTCCTAAATATTTGGTAACTCATTACTTTTCAATATGACATGACTCTCCAACATTCTCTCCAACTGGATACACATAATATTTACTGATTAAAACAAGATGGTGCTGGTGATTTAAAGTTACAAGTATTAGCTTGCTGATAAATCAAACATAATTCATTTGTAATACGCAGATAACACCCAACTGGCGGACAGTAAACGATGATTTAACTGTTTGGAGATTTCATAACAGTATGCCATTCACTTTAAAGAGGGGGCGCAGCCCCGACGGTATTGACGGTAAAATATAGATATCGAATGCTTTAAAAGATTGCGGGGAGCATAATAGTCATACTTGCGGAAAGAGTAGTGGTCAACTCAAACTCGTTGAAGATGCCGTGCATTTCTTCCATATTATATTCGGTCGACATGCTCAATTACCCAATAGTGTTTTCCCTGTTGTTCAAGTTGGAAGATTCCACTATTCTATATTGTTTACTTACAATGCCTTGCAACTACGCTGGAGAGCCATTTGAAAATGAATGGCTTTAAAAACTGCTAGCGCCATATGGCAATGGAACGGTGATATACGATATATAAAAGAGCACACTTTCCTGTCGATTCATTCATTGCCATTGCAATCTCCCATTTTCAATCGTAATTGCAGACGAAAACTTTGGAGAGAAAATAATGGGTATATTTGCCAGAAAACTATCCTTTTATCTTCCAACAATGCACCCAAAAAACCAGATGAAATATCGTGTTTTCTATATCCGCCAACTAAAGATTTCTAGCAATTTTCATCAATTGAATGTGTTGGCTCTCAGAAATTATGCGATTGGCTCAGCCCTCTCCTCTCACAGCGTTCCACTTTCACAGACCTGCTATGACACAAAGGAAGATTATGGTTTTTGAGAAAAGTTAAAGTAGTGATCCCTATCTTGCCTACACGTAAACATCAAATATAGCATGCGGTGTGGGCACGGGCACACACCACCACAAAAATATATTGTTATAGGAGAATTTTCATTCAAAAGGAACAATCCTTCCGCCGACCCACCACAATCCCCAATGAGTAATATATTGCAGTCTACCATGCAAATAGATGAATCTATATAAAATGTTTTCTTACTTTGTGTGTATTTGAGTTGAGAGTGTGTGGTATGTTGATGGCAGTGGGCGACGCACTAAAACATGGGCAATTTTAATGGGTCGAGAGCAATGAGAAAGAAAACCAAGTAGCCTGATCAGGATCAGTTATGAAGGAAGTATGGCTTTTGTAATCGAATTTCCGTTTGCGGTTAGCAAGAACCCATGAGAACTTTGATTGCATACGTATGGAGAATGGAGAACAAAACTTGGAAAGTTACACGCTTACTGCACTTTACATACACTACATGCTAGGATTTGTCTCGAAGGCTACATTTTTCTTTGCTTTCATCCAGGTGTTCCATTACTTTCGAAAATGAACATTTTCTAATTTCGTCTAAGAATTCCGTAGGCACTTTCTTGGGTTGTAAGAGTAAGAAAAGATATGCTTTCATTTGCATTTTGCCATTTTGGCATACCCGAATTCTGTTAATAAGGTTAACTGGGATGGCCTTTTGTGTATATATATGATATGTAGGTATGTATATGAATGTTTGCCTGAGATATCATATCATCATGCATGTCAGTTTCTAGGAATTGTGAAGATTCAAATTTTATTTACCATTATTGGTTTCCATTTCCATTTGGTTGGTTAAAAGCCTGCAAGCGTGTAAAAAGTATTGGGCTGATTACAAATATATTTTTCCATGAGTGCTTTTTTGTTACTGCACCATTAGATATTAGGCACACCTTTCCCACCTCATCAAGACACATAAAATGAGTCATCCTCATCAATCTTTCTAGTGAACAGAGAGCCTTTTTTATTCCTACTCCTTCTTGCACATAATAACTTTTATGTGAGGAAGACGGGATTAAAGTTAGGAAACTTTTGGCTCTTACTACTCTAACCACGTTACGTTGGCATAAGCTTAAGAAACTGGGTGAAAGCAAGTAAGCACAAAAAGAAAGAGCTTGGCAGCAACTTTTACTGGTGTAGTACTCGCACATCAAGTGCAACCATTGTCGTCAGCAGCAGCAGCAGAAAATATACTCATATTACATGATGGTGTTACAATAGATGCATATTATGGCATACTACGATCTTGATAGTAAGTATGGTATAACCATTATGTCTCCGAATTGAGTCGTTCCGGTGATTAAAACAGTGTAAATTTTCAAATGGTTTGCATTACGACAATAGTCCCAAACAGTTTGAGGGTTCTTCTTTCATGGATTTGTCTGAAATAGTATGGATAGATTATAATGTATGATTTTTCCTTTTCTTTATTTAGGGTTTGTAGATAAAAAATAATTCTTTCAAGTATGCCTCGAGTGTGGGTTGTGTTAGCACTACCAAACTCAAACTTGAAAAGTTCATCTTACCATTTAATTTTATATGAACACTTTAATCCTTTGTCTAAAATCGTTCCAGCAAAAAAAAGAAAGAAAAAGTCCCTTGTCTCTCATAAAGAAAATGTTCTTTGTTCGTTTTATTAAATAAAAGAAATACCCGATAACTTACATGTAATATACACCACCATTGGCATATGTATATGTATATGTATGTAACATATAATACTGTATTCCACTTCTTAAAATAGTGATAATGATAACAAACAATTTAGCGACAGTCAAAATTAATTATTTCTCACATACATTTCTCTCATACATACATATAAACATTCTTTTCAACATTGCACTGTTCCGGGACATTTTTCTTTAAGCTTAAAGATCTTTTCACTTTGCACTTGAATACGTATAGGACTAACAACAAGAAATACATAAAAAAAATTATGCAGAGATCGATAACTGATGCTAATGTAATTTGTTTTTTACGAGAAAAAATTATGTTTTTTTATATATTGTCTTGACGTGACACTTTAGAGAACTAGAAAAAGAACTGTGAACCCATGTAAATATTTAAGTATGTCAACAGAATCCAATTACTTACATATGCTTCTCACAGACTGTTTATAATATATCATCACATCACCTTTTAACATTAAGATTCGCCTTATAAGTTAATATGCATACACAAGTTTTTAATTACAAGCTTTCTCTTATCATGTATCGTTTACCATTTTTACATTTCATTATCCTCTTCTTCATATGAGCTAAATATAATATGTTTTTATTGCGAATCATCTAGCCTAAATTAATTTAATATCGTAATATAAATTACGCGTACCGTAAAATTACATCTAGCTTGTTTTATCACGGCTGTAAATGCTACATAAGTAATACTGTTACTTCTGGACTGTTTTGCTGCAGCTGGCTGGTGTTTGATGTCCCCCCATACAAGTTTGTTGTCGTGTTTGCTCCGCATCCTCCCACCATTTTCTCATAATTTTAAATAATCGCGTTATTTTTCTGGCCAAGTTGTTGGTAGAGATAGGATCATGACTGGACTACATGCATGTTGTGGAGAAAGTTGACAGTTGACATACAGGATTCGCCCGAAATCCCCCTTTTATCCTTATTATGCATAAAACATTATTTTGTTGTCAAAATGTTCCACTCAACTCGATTCTATGTAAGTACAGTTTAGTTGATGATGAATACATCGTATAACATGGGATCATTGGTTTGGCAGAGCAGGAGAACCAAAATAATCATAGTTGTTAGGTCTTGAGAGCCTGAATGAAAAAAATCCAGAAATAAAAAAGTCATAAAACAATAATATAGAGCCATCCATATAACACAAGAGTGAGGTCAGCATATGGGATAGTGGTGAAGTACTTCTGTCTGTTGTACTTCAGTACTAAAATGTGATAAAAAAAACAAGGGAGATTGTAATATAAATATATAGGAGTAGTGTTCTATTCATTGACAAAAAATGAAATGAAAGTGTTGGTGCCATTATCATCATCAAATCGTCGTCATACAAAGAGAGCAACGGGAAAACTTACACAATTGTTTTTATGCTGCTTCTCGTCATTGCTGAAGTCGCTGCTATATTTAAAAGCGGTACTGCTGCTGATGGTGGTACAAGATACTGGCTCTACCAAGTTTACAGTAGATTGGTGATAGCTAAAGTGTGGGATGAATTCTCGAGAGAGGGCACAAAAAAATGTGGTTATGTCACTGAAATCTAAGTTTTGGAGCACGTTCAGGGAATTTACGAGCCCTTTTGTGGGGTAAGCTAAGATGGTATGGAGGAGAGACGATGAAGAGAGAAATTTAGTGGACGATTGAGCTGAACTCGTATCTCTACTGCAGTTTCGCTCGCCAACGACGCCACACTGGGATGGATGGTAAGTTCGCATGGAGTCGCGAACAAGAGATTCTGCCAGCATTCGCAAGAATTTAGTCGCATTTTTAGTACAGAAATGGTTTGCTACTTCTGTCACGCAGTGAAGATACCGATAACGAATGCTGTTTGGACGCGTGTTGAGTATTACATCGGAAAGGGCAGTAAAAAAAGAACAAGAGAAAAAAAATCATGACATAATGTGAATTTAAATGTTTTTCATATTGCTTCTTTTATTGAAAAGTTGCGTGACTTGGTTGTGTAATATGTTGTAATTGTAATTCTAATTGAAATGAGGTCGTGGGCCATGGTATAATGTGCAAAATTAATGAATCATGCAAAATTAGCAACAACTTGACTTACTTTCACTTTCTTGACGACTTTCACTACTTGTAATTTTGTGTATAAAGTTTTTAATTAGATTATGTTTTAAAGCTAGTCATTAACCGAAAGTTGAGCATGTCCTTAACAGTATCAAATCGAGAAAGTATCGTGCACGAGGTGTGATATACATTAAAGCTAATCGAAAGTTACAACTTTTACAAATTAAGTTACCCGATAAACAAAATGAAACAAGCATTAAAAATAAAGAAAGATGTGGTGTTATGTTCGCGGTGAAAGTTTGGTTTGAAATGTTTTATTATAACAAAAGCTTACTGAAGGAAAGGTTGTTTTCGGGCATTATACTGTTGTGTGCATGCATAGTTTACTTTTGAATGTATTATTCATGAATAAGGAGTAGTGTCTACATAAAAGAAATTTTTGTTAAAAACCGCACAAAACAAAGTGCGGCACGTACAAGAAATAGACAAGCATAACTTTGTGTTTGGCACTCGGTCCACACACTCACATCACATCCAATGTGATTACTTACCAGCACAAGCCCAAAGTATCCTTAGAGTGGTCAACTCTCTTGAGACTTTCGATAAACTTGCGAGCACATTCATCCCATTGAGGTGAGATCCTATTGTAGCAATCTCCGTATTTGAGAAAATCCTTTTGAAACTTCTTGTCAGAACAAAGGAATCTGTACGTATCTAGAGCTCCCACAACAGAACTTGTCACTTTCTCCTGATCCTGCTTTTTAAGGCATGTCTTGGACCAGTTTCTCGCGCATTCCATTCCCGTATCGAAAACCCTGTTAAGTGAGTGAGGAAAACAATATGAAATGTCATCTATCAAGTGAGATCAATCAAACACGGTACTCCCATGTAATCCATCTTCTCACTTTTGATTGCTGTGTGTCTCATACATTATTCTTTACTTAATGCCTTGTCATTATCATTTGGTACAAGGAATAACTGTGCAATGACGTAAGTCTATACATACAATTTATAATATCAAACACCATTTCCTCTCTCCTCAATTTCCTTTCAATATGTTCGCTTTTACTTTACAAATACTGCGAACAAACTTGTCGACAAACTGTTAAGATCGTCAAAGACATTTCACTTTCTGTCAGTCATCCTGTTAGTGTCGATTTCTTTCCATATGGGATCATGTTCCTAGTCCCAGATGGATCTCTGTTCCGGCTATAATTCAGTTCATATAACCGTAAAATAATCGCACACACCTGTTGACACCAGTGTTTATTACGTGAAAAAGTTTTTAAGATTGATTTGGTTGATAAATTAAGTGAGTGTTGATGACTTTTCTGAAGAAAGGAGTCATAAAATGCATGGTACCGTGCACACAGCCTTCACATTAAATTTTCACCCTGTTTCCTGAGAATGTTATTTCGTACAGGTGTTTTATGGTGGCATTTCAAAAACATTTTTCAAATTTCGTTTTGCCATGATATGAACCAAGAATTTAGTAAGCAATAAAATTGTCAATGAAAACGCCTATAAAAACATATGTTTGTTCGTTAGCGGATTTTAAGACATTGAAGATCGGTAGGTGACATTGTACTTCGTATGATGCATGTTATGCTAGGTAGCGTAATGATAATGATGACTGATGACTGAAATAAAATACACTAACTGAAAAACAAGATTGATTAGGATGTATGCCTGATACATAAGTACAAATAAAGCTTTTGAGGTTTTGGAAATGAACTATAACATAATACAATATAAGATGTAAATTCATTAAACTTCAGATTTTCTATATGAAATGTGCAAACTTTTATTGAATTTCTAATAAATTAAATAATACACCTACAGACAAATATTGTCAATTAAAAATTTAGTGAAATTCCAAATTTTCGTCCGTAGGAAGGCAAGCTATGAGATTTCCTTTACATTAATTTTCATGATTGGATTCAACTTAACCAAATAGACCTCATCAGACAAGCTAAAATGCTTACATTTAACCACCCCACGATCTATTCTCTGGAATTAAAGTTTTTTTTTAAATGCGCTGATGAGCTAAATTCTCACCCACATCCACCTACGACCTACTCATGTTTATGTACTTTATTACTTAGATGAAGCCACGATTCCTATATTAATTTAACTGAACATGGCTTAACAACGTATTTTTTTATTTAAACTTATTACCTGCATTTTAACTTTTAACGAACCGGATCACAATTTGTTAACAGTGCGCTGATAGAAATAATGGCAGTACAGCTCTGTTCATTTCATTCGACTGTGTAATCCATATAATACGATTGATTTGTTGGTTTGCTATTTTTGAATCATATATAGTGAGATATGATTTACCACAACTGGGTGAACTGGCTGACTTTCTATCTGAAAAATGGTTTAATTTTAATTGGAACATTTGACTTACATGAATGGTGGTATAAGTGTCGAACAATCGGATGCGCGGCACCTACGCTACCGAAATCATTACATGATCATACTATAAGTCGGTCTACTGTGTCTGTGTCTGGTTCTAATGCCTTATCCCCAGTCTGGATTTTTAAGCAACGCCTGCTCGTTTACGCAATCCCTGTCATAAGCATAAGACTTTGAAATGTCAAATTCCTTTACTCGTGTACAGAAGTCTTCTTGGATATTTATTTAGTCCCTTTATGATATCCTCTTCGCTTGACAATGCAGGAGAAAAAAGAAGAAAAGTGGGCACTTCTAAAAATTGGAAACGTCATTCAAACAATTTTTAAATCATATAATCCGTACTTACTATTGGAACTACCTACCTCCTGTGTCATTGAGACTGAATGATAGATTGACAAAGCTATTTATTGTGTCTGTGTTCAAAAGGTATATGATGTCCTTATGTATGTAAGAGGTATGTAAATAATCGTTTCACTTCAATATAATTTGTATAGTGCTCTGCTCTAGATACTAAATAAAGCTTATAAAATCGTAAATCCACTTTTCAGCCATGAAATCGATCTCCCACAGTGTGTGTGTGTAGTGTAGGTGAGCACTTGTGATCATCGTCATCTAATTGTAAGACTACTCATTAATTGTTAAATTTTAGTACTTTCATTATACATATATACTATAACTCAATCATTATGGTCTTATGCAACGATTTCAATATAATTTCAGTTTTACTCAGACACTTCAGTTTCAGTTTAAAATAATTATGCCATTATATAAAGAAGTAGATTACAAAAATAGTACACAAAAACCCAAAAGATACGCCATGTTTCGAAATCACGGCTTATGCATTTTTATTTTTGCACAAAAATACAAAAATTATTAAACACAATACTGAAATGGAACCCATGATGTTTTCCATATAATAGTTTACTTTAACGAGAGGATTGCCCACCAGACCAACCTACGCAATTGTAATTATGTTTGTTGTTTACTATATTTACTGAAAGGCTGAGGGAAGACTCTTGACTTTTTATTAGTAAAGCCATTATATAAATATAGCTGGATAAGATTTTCTGGTTTCGTAACAGTGCTTTCAAACTCTACGTGAATAGTTCACAAATGAATGCGTTTGTCCTTCTCATTTGGAGGTAGAGCAAATATTTGAGTTGGAATCTTGGAAAAAGCTGAGGGTATGGGTATTCTGATACTGATCGTGTGGCAGAGAGAAAGAGACTGTTTGACTAACTGTTTGTTTTGAGACGACAAAAGTGTACGACTTACTTGCATGCATTCTCTATAGCTTGGGGAGTAGATGGGATGCCATGATCCTGTAATGATGGTAGTTTGTTTAAACAGTCTTCCAACATTTTGGTGTCATTACACAGCAGTGCATTGTTGTCAATCTCCGCTGTTTCTTGACCTCGTCCATATGTCAGCAACCAGGTACAGGAAAAAACTATCAGAAACTGCCACCATGATCCCCACATGTTGAGCGCTTTGAGGAAGGCCATTCCACTTTTTAGAATTGGTAAACTTCCGGAGTTTCGATAAAAAAAAACTATTTTACTTTGATGTTGATATGATTATAATATATCTTTATGATAATGATAAGTTTTTCTCATTTAAAACACTTGGATATATATACACAAAGCAATTTTCCTCCTTAAATTGAAAGTCCGCTTCTTAAGCAAAAGATCAAATAACGTAAAAGTAGGATTTAGAAAGATAAAAAATGTTTGCTACATGTAGGAACTACGGTTATTGTTATTATTATTTGAAACACGTAGCATTTCTCCCGTCTTCAAATTCACCAACAAAAAAACGATCCAGACGACAGAACGAATTTTCTTTGCACTTTATGTCCACTATCCACTTGTTCATTATTATTAAAATTATTACATATGGTATATTAACAGCGTGACATAAAAATTACTAGTAAACCTACAGCTAAATATGGAGAAACCGGTTGTCTTACAATTGCGAAAGTATCACAAGAAATGCAATGTTCTATGTATATTGTAAGAACACAAATTTTTCGCACAAACAAAACTGCAGGACAATACGATAGTAATTTTTTAAAAGAGATTCACCACCAACCCAAACTGATGTGCAACAAAAGAGCCGGAGCTCAAGAATGGAAAGAAGCGAGCCGTGAACGCAAAGTTTATATGGTGAGCGTCTCCCACAGCGCTGCTGTATGAGTTTCTCTTTTTCATGGCTTTCACTTTTCCTCTTTCCCATTCGCCTCGACACGCTCGCAGCCAGCAGAAAACGGTTTGATGGTCTGGCCTGTGTGGAACTAATACGTGGATGTGTGGTTTTAGGTTGCAAATGTTGCAATGCACAATTGACTATTACAAAGTAACGCTGCATACATCCCAAATTCAGTACACGGGTTTTAGGGCAACATTGCTATATTGCATCTTTTTCAGTATCCGTACCCTCGTGGTATCGGTTTTGGCGTATGTGTGTTTGTATTCGACTTAAAGCAGTTGGAATTTCCGGACTGTACGACAATGAAAGTAGACATGATATAGTAAGCTAGGTAGTTATGCGATGCGAGGTAGTATCGTAGGTCGACTCTCTGCCTGAGGTATTTATTGTTTGCTGACCATCGCATTTCCCGTATTTGTTTACCAAGAAGGGATGATAGAGTGACAGGAGAGGAGAGACATGAAAAACAGTGATGAAGAGAGGGAGAGAAGGGGAACAAAGAATATAGTATACACACCATTAAATATTTGCGTCGGAGTCAATGCCGGCGTCTACACATTTTAGGTGTCTTACATCAAAGACATTAACACTTGGACAAACAACGCGAAAAGGGTTTGATATCCAAGTAGAAAACATGGTGGTGGTGGAAGTTTTACTTTCTTGGATGAATGTGTACGTTATATAATATGGGTGGGAAGCGTTGAGGCGGACCGTATTTATAGCTTTTCTCATTTGAAGACTCTCAAGTGCTCTTGAAAGAGAAAAGTAGACATAGTGGAAGGAGGTGGTGGTGAAGATGAAATGACAAATACATACAATAACCAGCTCATGTAGTGCATTTCTTAACTAGGATGCCAATCTTGGTTTCATCCGTGGATCGCATCGCATCGGATTGAGGAGACTTGTTTTTTTGTTTTATATCAACTGCTTCTTTGGATGAAATTCGGCACACATTTCAGATTCCATCGAATCCTTTCGTATTTTCACAATCCTCTTTCTCTCTAGAAACAATTGACATCCAATAAGCACCTACCCTAGTAGAAAGCATGTTGTTAAGCGCATAAAAAAGGCTTTCCAGAAAAAAAAAAGATTAGGGTGCCTGCATCTTGTTCTTGGTGTTTGCATGTATGCCCACTTAAGTTTCATTCAAGCTCACGAAGAAGAGTTGAAGATATAAAACATGGATAGTTATACAGATGGACAGATGACGCATAGCGAAAAAAAATCACGCTTTGCATTGTCCTGTAAACTGTAATCATATAGGGAAAGCACTTGGATGAAATATAGATTGGAAGCAAAACTTTGTCATGTCCCTTCTTTCGTCTTCATAAAATATGAAGAAGTGTCGTTGTCTCAGAAGATCATACATTTTCAACGATGAAATCATTTAAATATTCCAAACATTTCTATGTAAATTCAGCAGGATGTTTGCTGGAAGGATAAGTGAAGTCTAGTGAAAATAGAGTTCTGAAGACAGGAACCGGTAGAATAAAATGCTGCAGAAGTTTCAGTTCTTCTATCGAAACATTACACCTAAACACTTATTGTTAGCGAACCGTTTGTATTCAAAATGATCATCATCATCATTGTCAGACAGTAAACAAGAACTTTCAATGAAATTCACGGTAAAATACAATGTTACCGGACATTTTTCACATAAAATCTTAAAATATCAAAACTGTTTTCATGTGAATAATACATTATTTTAGAACATGTGGATTTTTAGATTTATGTGCTTTTCAGTCCTGAGAACTTGTTATAGATAAGCAATCTACATTGATTCGTTGGTTTGTAGAAGTACACTATTCATATAAAGCTTTACAAATATATAATCTACCCGGCAACTTCTTAAATATATTTTCCTTTTAAAAGTAAAGACAGTTAGACAGCTATGAATGTGACAACTTTGTTCGAACTCCAAACCATATACTTACATATTAGTATTATTCTTTGCTGTAATAACGTAACACATAATAAGTTATTGATTTCATTTGATCAAAAAATCCAACGAATACTAGCTTAACTACTTTATATGAATTTTAATGGGAGTTAACATTCAGTATCTTGTACTATATCTATGTAGTATGTATATGCATAGTTGATAGTCCAATGCCGGTTTTTAGATTCAAAATTTCAGTGTGTTAAAACATCAACCACAGGATTTATTTTGATTCTCGACTTTGAATAAACTGTACACTTATTCTGTAAATGTACTATATATACAAATAGTTATTTAGAATAATTTTACTCGTTTTAGTCAAATAAAACACATTAATTTGCTACATTGCCAACAAACGTTTAATCGGAACAAAACGTTAACCTATCATGTTGTTTTACAAATAACTACATAAACTTGACGTTCTGCTCACTATATTAACAAAGATTAATCCACTTCACTGTATATACAAGGGCACTGCCGATAAAATAAATACTTATGGCCTTGTTGTCGTTACATCGCAATAAAATAAAATACTTATTATGCAAAACAACTGTACTCTTTTGACTCCAATTCTGTTGAACAGTGTTCTCGGTAGCTTATTGACTAGCTAGTTAATTAATTATTTTTGGGCACGAATTTCCATGTTAAACATTAGTGTAGTATGGGCATATATTTTATAAATCAGACAAACAGGTTTTATACTCTCATACCTTTCATCCAATTTTGTGCCAAAGAACGGTATGCGTTTCCAAAATTATTGAAACGTAAAATTCGGTAAAAAATGATACACATGCTCACAAATTGTTTCCATTTGACTGCTTGTTTGATTCCGTCTGATACACAAAGTAACACGTGTAAGTGACAGACTTATCATCGCAAA
>JAQFZH010003907.1:0-12925 GCA_034695485.1 Entomobrya nivalis | reverse complement strand
GAAAAAAGCATAAACATGTTTATAAACAAATGTTTAAACATGTTTAAACAAATTTCTGTTAAACAAATGAATTACTAGTCTAGCTGTGAAGTGTCGTACATAATCAAACTTTTTAAGCAAGCCTTATTTTTGAAAGAATTAGTGATCTGATCGACCAGTATATTGTTTTAATTATTCTGCTCCGGCTGTATTAATACTTACGTAATATATTTTGCCATGGCCGGTATACTAGTTGGCGATGATGGTAAGTACAATGTTTATATATTTTGTGACTACGACTTAATTAAAGCTGGATGCAAGTTCTTAATATTTTATCATTTGAAATGCTCAATCTTTAATTGGAGAATAAAAACTTTATTGCTAATCGATATATTTGGGGATAAACTATAAGTTTATAAACTTTGAGGATAAGTTCAGACATTAACTTTTGGTGCTTCAACTGGTCCCATAAATTCTTCATTCAAAACTACGACTTGCACAGTAATTGGCAGATGAAGGGACTTGGTTTATAACTGGGTTTAACTTTTGCAACTGCCCCATAATATTGTTAATTTAATTTCGTTATATTTATTAAGTATTAAACCGAAGCGTTAGCATTACAATTTTATTGTTTCGAAGAAATATCATCAAATGTCATTACTTCCTTAAATACGTTTGTTAATAATAACTTGTTGACTTTTTTTATGTTTAAATATAAATATATATAAAAACATGGAAAGAAGTGAAGTATAACCTACGATAACACTTCATTCTTTTCCAAAAACGATTATGTTTGCACTTTATACTTGTAAATCCGTAATCATATGAGATAACAAATGCAACTTACATTTTGTCCACAAACACAAATTTCTGTAAACCTTTCCACAGCATTTACATTACCTACTTGATTAATCGATCCATGAAAATATTTGCGCTGTAATAAATTAGTTCAGGGGAGTTCAGTGAACGATGACTTTTGAATAGTTTCAATATTGTTATTTTATCAAACAAGCATATAAAAGTCGTACATACATTGAAGTAACCAAAATGTAAAGTTAAGGTTGCGAGTTATAAAATTTATATTATTGGAATGAGTAGTTTTGTGTAGTTCCTTTAAAAATCCCCCATTAAGTGTTTATTTAACAAATTATTTAGATTTTCCTTAATAATAACGAATCAAAATAGATATACTATAAACATGATGCCTATGTCAATTTAATGTTTCAGATTGTCCAATTTCCGATATTGTAAATTTGTTTCTAAAACCACCGATGGATGTTGTCATAATGGACAAATGGACGCATTTCGCAAATGCTCTCCAAATCCCATACTCCGTGGTGAAAAAATTGCAGCGAGATTTGCTACTTGACAAGATAGCATATGCTGACATTGGTAACGAGCTTTTGATTAATTGGCTGTCTCGTAGTGGCGACTCCGCCACAGTTGGAAATTTCTTAAGTATTGTCACACAGAACTTTGTTTGGAAGGAAGTTGAAGGTATTTGTGCATTTCTGTATATTAGTTCTAACCTTATAAAATATGCATAACAGTTCAAATTGTATTCTTTCGTCCTTAAGATTTCCTCCGCACAAATATTCACAAAAATGCAAAGGAATTTAACGATTTAGATCAATGGTCAAAAGAACACATTCTCAGTTGTCAAATTCATTTTTTTGGAAAGGAACGAAACTTGAATGCAGTCAAATCGTTATTGAAAGACGATGCTTTTTTGGATGCACTAAATGAACACATGGACCAAGCCCTCTTACAAAAAGCTCTAAAACATGATGTTTTAAAACTTGACAAAGTCAAGCTCCCTAAACAACTCCCATACTACATGACTCGAAGCCTTGATTGGAAAGTTAAATTAAATCCACTCATATTTCGAGAACCTTGTCCAGATATTTTTGTTTTTGAAGGCATTAAGCGACATCATCTCTCCGTACTAGTACAACCCAATCCAACGGATGTGTCTGGAAAGCAACTATCCAACTTGAATGTAAAATTTATTTTGCTGGAGCTTGAAGATGACTTCACCGAAATTACAAAACAAGCAAAAGTTCCCGTTCACAGAATCAAGTACAAGAATGGCATGTACTACTGGACGTTTACTGCAGGATCACTCGAACTTATCCAAGCATTTTTACTAGATAATGAGTCGAAAGAGATAAGCGAACAAGCTCTAGTCGAAGAGCATTTATCAACCTTTTGCACACGTCCTCTTGCCATTGTGAGTAGTCCAGGAATGGGAAAATCGGTTCTTATGGGAAACTTGGCACACCGACTTCAAGCTCAATTTCCAGAAAGATTTGTTTTATTTCTGGAAATTAAATCTCTAGTTGAGCACCTCAATACTACATTACAAGATTTAAATTTACAAACTATAAAGAATTTTATAGCATTGCATGTTTCGGAAAGCAGTCTTGGTCAAACATTTATACGCATGCTGTTGGATGACGAGCACAAGCAATTTGAAGTATTTTTGGATGGATTTGATGAAAGTCCAACTAGTCACATTGAGACTGCCACAGAACTGTTGCTGTGCTTACTTGAGTCTAAAAATATCCGAGCTTTTATTACATCCCGACCCCACCTTCGTAGAGACTTGGAGGATATAATAGGAGTTGTCAGTTTTGACATAATTCCTTTTCAATTAGTCGACCAGATTGAGTTTCTCTGTCGCTTTTGGCAAAGTAAACTGGATGTTGAGAGTAAAGAAAAACTTTCATCATTTGCTTCGATCGTAGTTAAAGAAATATCCTCGGATTTTATAGGAGTCCCCTTGCAATGTTTTCTACTAGCAGAAATATACACTAAAGAAGCTCAAAGATATCTGAATGCAGATATTGATGACTACCAACTAACTAATCCATCAAAATCTCTGTTCGACCTTTACAACTCATTTATCCAAATGAAATTTGAGAATGTTTCCAAGACGGACAGAGAATTCGTGAGGAAATTTCATTGGATAGAGGCCTCAAAATTATTGTTTCCTGATAATGAGTTTGCTTGGTGGATTGAAAAAAATTTGAGTCATGAACTCAGTCAGCACTCTACTTCCCTTGAAAGCATTTACACAGTTGGAATAATGGAAGAGAGAAGAATGGCGGAGGGACCAGTGTTTTTGCATATGACGTTGGCAGAGTTTTTGGTAGCAGATATGGTCATTGAATACCTCAAAGGAAGCCAGCTTTCTGACTGCCGAATTATGGTACTCTTTATTTTGGACTCAATATTGGAACCATGCTTGGATACGAAAGAGATTGAAATTGACGGTACATAAAACTCATTATTACGTTAATTTAAAAAACGATTATCATAATTCTGATTTTGTTCCATTTACCGAACAGGAGATCTTATCTCTTGGGTCGTAAACACAATTGAGTCGTCCTTTGTATGGAAAACCAGCCCGTCCAGTGAACAAATTGCTAGGTTTACATCAGCTTTGCTGCCAAATTTAGGAATACCAAAAGACATACTCAAGGGGTTGGGCTTAAATAGTATTTTCGGGATTTGGAGACGGGTGCAAGGTGGAAAGAACGCGACACTTCGTGCTCTTGTTCGTGTACTTAGGAATCTACAATGGCAAGAAATAGTCGGTTAGTTTAACCATCCATTGTGCTTTTATCTCTTATCGTAGATAATGTTTATCAAATATAACAAGTAAACATGTGATTGTTTATTTACTTACAGATGAACTGGAAAAGAGTGTGTCTGAAAATAGCAATAACATTACGTTTACTCATTATACTGTATGCTTTTTTGTCGATGCAAGTCTTTCTAAATGCAAAGAGCAAGTATTTATAAGCAGTCATGTCAAGTCACACTTTAAAACATATCGGAAAACAAAGAAATGGCTATTTTCTACAAGTAGCTTTTGGCAGATTATAGTCCTAGTAAGAAAGGACTACAAGCACTTGTTCGAAACAATAATTACTTTGCTTGAGGATGGTGAAGATGCAGTACTTAAATACGAACACTGTCAGATACTGCTAATTTGTGCTGCTATGTTTGGGGATGTACAACTATTTCAATGCTGTTCTAACATAGTGGACAGTTACGGTGAAACCATGGTTTCAGAAATCAGTTTCACAGAATCAGAATTTAAGGATGTAAAGTACGAGTTGACTCCACTACACTATGTATTAAAAAGAGGGAACTACAAACTTTCTGAGCATTTGATTAATCTGTACAGGAATAAGTTAGCTCAGATGCTGTTCCTCTATGAAAACATATTTTGGCATAGCTCGGAAGATTCTCCAGATGTTGTGGCAACAAAAACAGATATAATTTTTCTCCTAAGATCAAGAAATTTGGTTTACGATGTTGAATCATTCAGAAAAGATATGCTTACAAGTTTAGTAGCTACAGAGCTCTTTATTACATTGTCTGATGTGGTTGGTTATGTTCCGGAAAAGAAAGATGGTGAATTCATTGTACGAGCATTACATCTATCTATTGTAAATGATTGTAAAATGAATTTATGTGTGGACTGGCTTGTATCAAATAATCTGGTGAGTTTTCTAACGTTAAATAACTCGATGTTATTGGACGCTGCAATGGAACTAAATTTTTTACCACCAGGAACTCTTGCAAAAATTTACAATTTGTGTCCGTTTGATGTATTTAGTCTTATGGAGGCTATAGTCTTGTGCAAAAGAGGGGAAGAGTTTGTAAAAGAAATTCTTGATATTTTCAAAAATGTTAATATTTCCGATTCAAAAAAGATGACACTTTTGCATCATGCTGCACTTTATAAAAAACCAAACATAATTAGACACCTGTTGTCAGTTGGGGCAAGTGTAAATACAAAAAATGACAAAGGTGAAACACCACTAGTTTTAGCTTGTTACTATGACGATAATTTGACTAATTTTAAAGCGATTGAGGATTGTGTGGAGCTACTTTTACATCATGGAGCTGATGTGGTACATGCAAGCAAATATCTAAAGCTTGGAAGAACTGGCTATACGATTTATTTGGCTGGGGACTTTTTTGAAACATTTATATTTCCATTTGTGTTGTTATGTATGCCACACACCTGCCAAATAAATTTACAGGCTTACTTCATCCAAAAAATAGTTAATGTCACCAACCATGTCTGCAATGTTTTAATGAAATGTATTGTTGGAGGGAATGATAATTAAATCGAAAATAAATAAACTTATTCAGGGGGTATTTATGTATATCTTATGTAAACAAATATTATAACTAAGATAATCATGGTATGGTAGTATATACAAAGCAAGGTACTTCAAACATTTTTCTTACAACCTATAGGTATGGATTAAATTTAAAATATACTTCAGCATTAATTACTTCATTATTTTGGTCTCTATGTTTATCTAATTTAAAACTTACATACTTTGAGATTGAGTTGAGATTTTTTATATTTTCGAAAATGGCTAGTAGCATTTAGTATTAGTATTATTATTAGTATTCCATTTCCTTTCGTTCTGTGACTGGCTGCTGAACTTATGCAAAGTCAATGGTGCTAAGGAGTGAATTCTTTGCTATGCTATGTTAATTAATTGGTAAATTTCCTGTTACAGACTTAATTTTGGTTTTGTAATTTGTAAGGAAGGAGATTATGATAACTTTGTTGAGCTACTAGGGTGACCTTTTAATTGATAAACATAAACATATAATTATCATTAATTATTTGTTGTTTTATTGGTGATTTCAGATTGTATTCTTTCTAAATACAATTTAAAAAATTACTGAAAATCATCTGCTCTTATATTTGCCTGTATGCTAATGATAGAAACAGCAAACGCTAACATAACAAGCATGACAGATTTTTTAAACGATAATTGTTAAGTTTAAAACTGTCAAATTAAATATTTTTAGTTAGTTATTGAATTTACTAAATCATCAGTACGGCAATGCACAACAATTGATTTCAAGATTTTTTTATTTAATTCAGTCAGATATTACATTATTTCTTAAAATAAATTCCAGAAGAATGAGAAGCAACGTTTAGTATTTGCTTTAAAATAATTGTGAAACCTAATGAAATACATAGAACTTGGCAATAGCTTACAATTGCATGAAACAACAGAAAAATTATTTTAAATTGCAATGAATGTTTACACTAATTTGTAACACTAGCAAAACTATTGAAATTCAGAATTAGGTTTCGACTACCGTATATTTTATTAAATGAAAGGATATGACACTAAACTAAATTGGTATAAAGATTAACTATTTCTGAATTTGGATAATAAATACATGTAGTTAAATTTATCAATGATCAATTAATCTTTCCATGTTTTACTAGTTTTCTTCAAAAATCTATTTTCCGTGTTTCTTGGCTCCTTTGATTCCAAACACAGCCTTTTTTTGTATTTTGGTGCAGAACTATTTGAATTCCTGCGTTTCAATGGTTCATTCGTCTTGACTGGTTCTTCTAACTTGAGAGAACTATAGTCGGCAATATATGGTTTGGGACTTTCAAATAGTTCGCTAACTTCAATTAAAAAGCTGTTTTCCTTGTCGTTGTGCCAGTCCTTTGAATATACACTTGATCCTCTATTGCTCAATCTTGGTCCTCTTCGCTTTGGAAGTAAATTCATGATAAACGTTTTGCTTTCATAGTCAGGAGGCAATTTTGCCCGATTTTCATCTGTAATCTGTTAAGACAAACAAATTATTATAGAATTGCTTTACAAATATAAACCACCCTTTAACGTGATGAAAGTACAAATAAATTTATGCACATATGTACCCTAACTATAAAGGTGTTATCTGTAGTTCGAATAATTGTTTCGCCGTCGTATTTAATTTTTTCCAAATTCATCAAAGCGTAAACTTCATCCTTTCTGGTGATTTCCGTTTTGAGTTTTTCAAAAATTTCAATGTTGCAGTAGGGCGGTATCTCGTCATAAACATTGTAGCGTGTGTTAACGAACCGAGTAGTCTTTTTATGGTCATGCTTTGGGTTCACAACAACATCGTGTGACTTGCAGAATCCGATTAAATCTGTGAATTAAATATAAGGTTAAGAATGTGGCTTAAATATTTTGCAATTTAGTTTATATTTTTTTAAATTAAATATTGTACCTATAACTCGATCTTTTTCGGAAGTTTCAATGTCAGCTATAGAAGTAAAGTCAAATGGAAAGTGCTTCAGAAATTTTGATGTTGATTCGTCCTCTACAATATTCACGCAGGCTTGCAAACAGTTGCCGCCTAGAATTAAGCGTTTGGATTGATCCCTCAGAAGTCGCCAGTTTCCAGGAACATTGTTCTCGATTTTGAAATTGCTTAGGCATATAATTCTGTTTTCCATCTGTATTGTGAAAAACACATCGTCCAATTATTAAAATTGTTCTATTTGTTGATCATAATTATGTATAATAAATTATTCAAAATAAACTAAATCGTTTTATGACAGTTGGAAAAATTAAATATTTAAATTACCTTCATAAGATTCTTGTATATTTGTTCGGAGTCCGGACATGACTTTATTTTATAAAGAACTGCTGATATGTGGTTCTCCTCGTCTGCAAAGATGAACCTAGCTATCTCCTTGTCGTTTATTGTAACAATGGATTGCCCACAAATGACACGGACTTTTATGTAATCACCACTAAAATACAAGACAAAAACAAAATTATATTAAATGTTACACTAAATATTGGGTCGAATATGTACGACTAAAATTTCTAAATAGATCGGTTTTTTCTAAGGTTGTCAATACATGCTTACAATCGTATTTTGAAATTGTCCTGTAGAATGTCCTTGATTTTCACCATCCTTCCTAGATTTTTGTTCATGAGACTCATTTTGTAAATAAATGCAGACGTAGTCGTTTTTATCAGTATAATAAAGTGAATTGTTTCGTATTGAAATGTTGAATATAACTAACGGTATATATAAATAAGTCGTTCACTTTGGAATAGCTTCTAATAATTAGTAAACTCAACTTAAACCATACGAATATTGAAAAAAAAATATTTAAAATAGGTTATAAGGAAGACTGTTAAACTATCACTTATGAACTTTGTTAGATACTGATTTAAGGAAAACTCACTTTAAACTGGACATAAAGACGTACAAAATAGCGTAAGTATTAAGTATATTCAGGGCGCTAAAATCCCAGTTTGTTGATAAGCACACTGGTGTCACTCTGGTATTCAGTTTATCGCACTTCAGCTGCAGAATTACTACTGTGGAAATCATGTGATAGAAAATGATTTCTCAAAATAAACACTGTGAAAAAATGTAGCTGTTAGAAATACAAAAAAATGACTGCATTCAATATGGTGAGGTAGATAGTGTATATATACATCTAGCATGAGTTGTTAAGTCGAAATGTGTATACATGTATGCCAAACGTTAGAATGCATACAATATTATTCAATGTACGTACCTAAACGAGGATGTTTTCAAAACCATACACCTTCATATTTTTGTCAATAATATGCATAGTTGCTTTTGGTTGAGGTAAGTAGCTAAACCGTACTTCTGTGGTTTATGCACGTAAGCTTTCCTTTAAGTAAAAATTGTATGCTTAACTTCATCAACTTTTCTCTGGTTTCTAATTTTAAGGGTATGGCAACAGTTAAAGGTATGTATATGAAAGGATTACGGAGTTTAAAATGTAAAACCAAACACGTTTTTACCCATGAAGTCGTGGGTTAGTATAACGAATAGGTACACATGTGGAAGGTAGATATGTTAAACTATTGTTCAGATCTGAATCTCAAAATATTTTCTATCCACAGTTTTTATATGTATACCTGTTTGTTCCAAAGTATTTTTTGTTCCAAATACTTTTCTGTATAATATTTAGGCAGTATGCAATGCTGGAAAGCGTATTTGAACAAAAAATAAAGCATTACTAAATTTTAGCGGTATTTTAAACTGAATATCAACGTTTTTAATTAAAATGCAAGTAGATAGTATTGTGAGTCAACTACCTAATCGATATAAAATATAGCTTCATGTGAATATAGCTTGAACCAAAGTATGTTTTACACTAATTAAAATTTTGCACAAGCTAACCTGTGGTCAAATGTAATATTTAACATACTTACATAGCTGATTATGGAATAATACACTTAGAAAATTATTTCCGCTTACGTGGATTAGCTTTCATAACCCAGTGCAAAAACTTTACCACCTCTTGTGGCTGATTTTTTTGAACTGTAGATTCATTTGAACCCGTGACAATTTAATTCAATGACACTAAACTCATTGTAGTTTTAAACCGAATATTTTGACGTGTCATTGCATTATGCAAAACACATACAGAAAAATCAAAGCCATTTTATTCTAATTGTGTTTTATGGCAAAAAAACTTATAATCTTTCCTGTCATATAATTCCGATGACATCGTTTGTTCTCCTGTGGTGTATTTAGCCGTAATTAATTGGTGAAATACTATAAATGATGTGTAATAAACACGTGGGTTATTTTCCTTTATTTAACTACAATCAGGATGTTTATTTATTAAGATAAGTGCATTAAAGTGAACAATATAGGTTATTATGTTTTGATATATATTAGTAGACGTGCTACTCTTAAGGATAGTGGATTAGGTCTGCTGCTGGATATCTTGTTATCCAGCCTCCACGAGGTAGTTGCTGTGGTGGTCAGGCATGACATTGGTTAAAGCTACCACCACGGATGTCGTGTGTGAGATGATCTTCATCTTTTGACTTTGCTGGGGTATCTCAAGATACCACAGTTCCCAATTCTAAATTTATAAATAGCACTTTTGAGAAGTATAGCGAGCAGCTATATAAATACAACGTTAGGGTAAATCAGATTTTAACTTTTTTTAATGACTTTAATATCAGTGGTTCGGTTACGACTTTGTACGAATATATTTGTACAATTCCACCGTTTGTGTTACTTTAGTCAAATTTATCTGAGTACGAAATATCTGCGATATCATAAAGGAATATTTAAGAGAAGGAATGTGAATACGTAATTACACTACTATTCCGTTAAAAAAATTAATCTAGGGAATATTTAAAAACTTCTACATTGCTACATTTCAAAGTTTTGTTACTAAAGAGTTTTTATTTATTTAGATCCAACTCTTGGCATGAAGCTAATTTATTTAGTATTGTTCGTTATACTTCGAGTCAAACCCGCCACTACTTTTCTATCCCAAGGTGGGAATGGAATATCAAGTGTATTCACAAAAACCAAAACTGTCAAATTGGAATCCGAATTATTTGAGTCTTCACATGAGTCAGCTTCTTTTCTCTACAAGCCAATGCAAGTTTCAAGGTTTACCCAAAACGCTCTAAAAATCTTGGCAAAAGATTTAAAATCAGGGAAGATATTTCCTAATGAACAAATTAATCTGGAAAACCTTTTTCTAATCCTCGAAAGATTTTCCAGGGAAAATTGTCTAATTGTTTTAAGTCACTTTGCAGGAATAAACTTAAAACCAATTCTTCCGATACCCGTAATTATTCGACAATTCGAATTGGCAAATTTATACCGAAAATTTTCAAACACATGGCAAGCTGAAATGGACGTAATTTGGATTCAAAAGAAACTTGTGCCCTACCTAATATAAGCATTTATATCAGTAAAAAACGAGGTCAAAGCTTAGGTCGAGTAACGATTAATTGTATAGTATCAAAATATTTCACGCCAATTACACCAGCCCATCCTAACTCTTATTATTGCACCAGAAAGGCCAGAGATTTCTTCGGCTTAGCCGATAAACAAATTTTGGGGCATATGATGAAGGATCTTTAAAATCATGTTTAATACTTGTAAATGTAATCTAAGTGCAGTAACATTCAATAAGTATGTCAACGTTTTTCGGACTCCCCTCCTCCCATGTCACGCTTTTCCAACATACTCGGATATACTCTGACCACCTGTCCCCCTAAGTGGATTACATACTTATTAAATGATCCTAAGTCGAAGAACAAATAGTCGTTGTCGGTGAGTCAATCTTTGTTGCAGTTGTCAGACGCCGCTAGTTTTATAACCACAATCCACTTCCTGATCCCTGCCATTTTCCTAACGCTCTTTTTCCTAATTCTTACCCTTGCTCTAACTCCAACACACTTGTTAACTCTCATGCAAGGGATAGTAAAGGTCAAAACTCAAGTAGTACCTCTGATTCAAATTAACACGTCTCAAATTACCCTTTTTCGAATTTCAGCTTACTAACCCATCATTACACATTGGGGTTCCAACTGGGTAGAAAAGGTCGAAACTTAAATCCGATCTCACAGTTAAAATCACAGTCACAGATCTCAAATTAAAATTCAACGTCTCAAGCCACCATCAAGGGGCCACGTTTCAGCCTGCTGACACTTAATTTGTATGATTTGGAGTACCCCACTGGTGAATGAGGTAAAGAACTCAAACTCAAATCTGACCTCAGATGTAAATTCAGTGTCCAAGAACAGGCAGGTCGATTCCTCTCATATTAGTACTTGGATTACCGTCATTAATGATATACCTTTATAGTAGTTTGAATGTCCCCCTTGACTTTATGAATGGTGTCACTGTGTATGCATAAGTGTGTGGGTGTAGCAGTAGTGTGTATGTAGTGGTGTGGTAATGCTTTGCTGCTGCTGGGAAATGAGTGGTGGTGGTAGTAACGCAAGAAAAAAAGCGCTTAACGAGAACTATTCATTGCTCTTATAATGCATGGCGAAAAAGAAGAAGAGAAAAATTAAGTGAAGAGTAAAATTGAAAGATATGTAAACAGAGAACAGATGAGATAGCTCATACAACACAGCTCGCCTATTGCTAAGGTACAATGCACGCTCCCAACCAATATACAAAAAAAGTCTCTAGGACTCATCCAGTTACCCAGAATCCTTCGATATTGATTTGATAACGCTGGATCAACTCTTATTTTCGATAGCATCCAAACCTTGGCAATGCCAAGTTCAAATTGACTTGTTTATGCCGGAAAACCTTTTTAGACTTGGAAAATACACCAAATACACAAACATATTTCATAGAGTATTCAAGTGGGGACCCGACTATGTACCGATTTAAGACAAAACATAATTAAAATTCCCAGGACAATCCCATACGCATGCATGAAAGCCCGTGGCTTGGCAGCGAAACGCAATTTCCTAACGATTCCCCCGGATCCAATTTCAAACAGCCAAGTCAAACTGTTGAAGTAAAATTAGATACTACTAGTGGCGCAGAAATCAATACCCAATGAAAATCCTTGACAAATGGTTTTGAAATCGGAGGACCTTACTTCCACAGACGAGAGGACAAACGTAGCACTAATTCAAGCCGCCAGTTCCAGTGTGGTATAAATGCCGCTCCCACGACCAAAAGGACCAGCGATGACCTTATGCTACTTCCGCCGCCAGTTCCAGCGTGGTTCTAATGCCGCTCCCACAGCCAGGAGGACCGGCGATGGCCTTATGCTACTTCGGAGGAAGTTCAAGCCTGGCTCTAATGCCGCTCCCACGACCAAAAGGACCAGCGATGGCCTTATGCTACTTCCGCCGCCAGTTCCAGCCTAGTTCTAATGCCGCTCCGACAGCCTGGAGGACCAGCGATGGCCTTATGCTACTTCCGCCGCCAGTTCCAGCCTGGTTCTAATGCCGCTCCTGCAGCCTGGAGGACCAGTGATGGACTTTTGCTACTTCGCAGGAAGTTCCAGTCTGGTTCTAATGCCACGCTCGCAGCCAGTAGGACCAGCAATGGCCTTATGCTACTTCCCTGTAAGTTCCAGCCTGGTCCTCATGCCACTGCCGCAGCCTGAAGGACCAGAGATGGCCTTATGCTACTTCCGCCGGCAGTTCCAACGTGGTTTTTAATCAACTCCTGAAGCAAATGGCCTTATGCTACTTCCGCCGATAGTTCCAGTGTGGTTTTAATGCCGCTCCCAAAGCCAGGAGGACCAGCGATGACCTTATGCTACTTCCCTGGAAGTTCCAGCGTGGTTCTAGTGCCGCTCCCACAGCCGGGAGGACCAGCGATGGCCTTA
>JAQFZH010003906.1:0-12926 GCA_034695485.1 Entomobrya nivalis | reverse complement strand
GTGCTACTTGAATTTCCTGCTGTTGATTACAGTTTAGTTGTACGCGTTTCCTGGAAATCCTTCGAATCTAAAAAAAATTCCCGACAAAATAAATTTATTAAAAACTTTAATTTTTTTAAGTTTGGGAAAATTTGTAAAGTAAACCCACCTTGTAAACAGATAACATATTGAAAACCAATAAGATGGTATTTGTGACACAGAAATCACTTAAATATAAATAATAATCAAACGATTCTCCAAGCCATTCTAGCCAAAACGTGTGTAATTTAGTAGGCCTAAATATGTACTCGAATTCGGCTAGGCTTGGAACATTTAATCCATCTTCCTTATCCCCATAAATATTTTTAGCTACATACAAACTTGTGTATCTTGGTACACACAATAGCATATCATAAATTACAATCAAGAAAACATGTAGCTTAGATTTATTCCGGCTAAACCAAAATCGAGATGGTATGGGATAAGTTATCACTAAAAATCTTTCCAGAGCTATTAGTACTGTAAGGTGAAAGGATGCTGAACGACCTATTTTAAATTTAAAAAAAAACAAATGCAAATTCAAAATCTCATCTTAAAATTTAAACATGAATTTTGACTGTTTATTTAAATTAACTTACTTAATTGAACGATAAAGGAAGGTACATAAATCCAGTACAGAAGTTCCTTCCCACTTCCATACACTTTACCTATTTAAAAATAACCCTGTAATTATCTATATTTAACTCTGTAAAATAATTAGGTAATACCGATTATTATCTCACCAAAATAAATCAATGCCGCTGTAAACCCAAATACAGACCCAAAACAACACACAAAATCCAACACTGCTAAACTTAACAGAAGAAAGTCAACTGCTCTTTTAGTTCGTCTAAGATAAATGACCAGTATTATTGCTGCATTTGCAAATGTACCAACAATCCCTAAAATCACACAAGCTATTAAAATCGCTTGACACAGTTTATAACCCGACTCGTTTCTAACATAGTCAGTTGATTCACCGATAATATAGGCTCCTCTAATTTCACATTTCACACATATATTAGGATTACGTATGGAGCAATCAATACCACTTTCGGGTAGATTTCCGGCAACACACTGAAAAAACTCTAAGAGAACTATAGTCAAATTTTCAGTTGATGAGCCAACTGACTCTTGAAAAGAATTGATCTTTCTTGCAACATCCATAATTCACACAATGAAAGTGCTTTGCTTAATTTCGAAATAAATAAGCAGAAAATTTTCTTTGATGAAATTTTGTTCTTAAATTAGACAATTTATTGTTATTGATTCCACATAAAAATGTAGTGCATGTATCCAGTTTTTGACTTCTATATTCGGAAAGTTATAAAGCCAGCTGCTATCTTTTACTATGTAAACAACCACTCCTAACATAAATATCTTTGATGGATTGGAGTAATTATGTTCTTTACATGATATCGATTTTTTTATGAATACACGAAAAATGTTCAGTCACAAGTCAGTTTTGTTAGTTGTGAAGCATGTCTCTTGTTTACATAACTTTAGTAATGAACATAAAACGCTGCCTAATACTTAGCTATATTTTTCTACCGGGGCTGCTAAAGTATGTATGTGATTATGCAGATAAGGAAACAGCCTATTTATATCTACTTGCTTTAGCCTATAATTGCAATCAGCTTATTAAAAAGTAACGTACAGATATAGTGAATACATATATAGCTAAGAAGATGTATAGTGTAAAGGAAATTATCACTGCTATTGACTTGACAGTGTTTTGTGATCTGCTCCAGATGTATGGAATTTCAGTTCATAGCAAAGCAACTGCCTTTCATCAAAAACGTTGTTTACTTTAGCTGATCTCCTGGCTGAGCTGCTTCTACTTTTGTGATGGTTTGTGGTATATTATTTGTGCTAGTATTTCTCCACACACATATCAAGAATTTATATGCAAGTTTGAATGAAACTTTTTATGCAATAATTTTAATCTATGCATGGATGTCAATTTTTGCAGTCTACATAAAACCTTATCAATAAAATGTTGTCTGAAATGTGCAAGTTTTATGATATATTGCGTAGATGATGCCATTTATTGCACGTTTTATGACTTACGATTGGTTAATACGTTTATCTCTGTTACTTTTAAAGATGATATTATTTCAGACAGGTCATCACTTTTATTTATATCAATAAAATGATTTACAATTTTCAAATGTGTAAATCAAGACACTTTTAAACCAAATATATATTATTTAAAACATTTTTTATTAGAGACATATACGATAAAGGGCAATTTTATAAAGATTGCTCTTTTTCCTTATTTTATTCTGGTCTAAAAAATTAACACTCAGAATTTACTTCCAAACATCCCTTCAGAAAATGCTCTTCCAAGCACTCGAAATCCCATCCCCAATTTTAGACATTAACCCTTTCTTCTTATGAACTTTAGGCTGGCTAACCACAGCCTCCCTATAAACCACCTTCTTCGTTCTATTAACACAGTCCAGTGCTTTCTCCAAACTTTCCCCAGCTTGAAGCCCCTTCAGTTTCTTTACAACCTCTTGAATCTCCCCTGGCGTCAGCACAAATGAACCCGAATCCCCTTTTTCCATTTCCCTCTCCAAAATCCTTTTCTCTTCCGTGTACGACGCCAAACTAGCTCTTAACCCTTCCAACCGTACCTTATCCCCAGAAATAGTAACCGCGTCCTCTTCTTCTCGAATCAAATGCTCCAGATATTTCTCCATCCCATCGTTATAAGCCGTTATGGCATTTCTTTTCAAAAAACATGCGAACTTTGCACTTGCATTCTCAATTTCCTTTTGTTCTTCCTCAAGCTTCTTGATTTCGTTATTCTTATTATTTATCATATTCTCCTTCATCCGCTTTCCATCCAGCCCCTGTTCCAATGCACTCTTCACCGATTCATCTTCAACATCTACGACCTCCTCATGTTTATCATAATAGCTATGCAAATGGTCCAGATAACTATGCCCACATACAGAACAAGTATTTCCGTTCATTGCCGCACAATTTAGAAGACCAGGATTTCCAAGTGAGTCTGCCTTTACCCCAGTAAGCCCACAAGGATTATGACATTCCATCACATATTGCGTCATCATCACTCCATCAATCTTCCATTGTTTAGCACAACTTGGATTAGCACAAACTGTTTTCGGATGTCCGATTTCGGTCGATTTTAAAACCGTTCGTTTTGTCCATCTTAATTTTTCCAGCTTTTTAATGTCGGCATCCGTACTTTCAATCATTTCCAGTGTACGTTTTAATAGCTCCTTATTCGTTTGGATATTCTTCGTAATATCTGCCAATGGTCTGGTTAAACTCAACACCAATTCTCGAGCAGTATTTAAATTTAATGTACTTTGAATTGGGTGAGGCTTAAGAGAGCTAATATATTTCAGCATTCGTTTCGTTTCCCCAATCGACTTTTCCCAGCTATTTGCAAAGTTTCCCTTTTCCCCATCGTCAAATGTTACTGGAGGATTATTCTTTACTGCTGCTAAAAATCTGTAGGCTTCGCTGTCATAACAGTAAACTGTTTTCTGGCTGATGACTATTTCAACTTCCTTATTTTCTTTTAGGAGGGCCTTTAAAGCAGGCATGGTATCTCCAGGTCGATAAAAAGTTCCACGGGAGTTTGTAAAGCAAAACACGATATTTTTACTGGCGTCACGATGAAGATAGGTCAATAGCTCTTTAATGCAAAATCGAAACATGACGGTGAGCCTAGCATTGTTGGGCTTCAAAAGAATGCAAATTCCGTGAATTTCGTCAAGGTAGCTTAAAGTTCCCAAGATATTTTGGAAATTTTTCTTATCTTGTTCAATCCCTCGAGTATCACCAATTCCAGGAGTGTCGATAAGACGGATTGTAGTATTGCCAAGTTGGAAGGGATACACTTTAGCATCTTGAGTTGCAGATTGACCAGCTTGAAATGTTTCATTTTTATCTTCACCCGTTTTTACAGTTATTTCGTCAAAGTTTTCATCACAAACTGTAAACTCGGATGGAATAAGGGTACAGAGCTCACCAGCCTCTGCTTCTTGTAATGAGTCATAAGTCAAAAAGTTTATAAATCCATTAATCCAAGTTGACTTGCCAACACCCGTTTCCCCCAGAATTAAAATGTTTAGTTCTTGAAATGGTCGTAGTTCCCCCAACAGCTGCAGAAAATAGGCTTCATCTTCATGTCGTTCAAAGTTAATTCCATGTTGGGGATCAGAACACTTGAACTCTAAACAAATTGCTGGATTTTTCCCACATTTACAGTAAATATTCTGATCGAATCCATATTCCACTAGTTTTCCACATTTTCGACACTTCCAATCGTGTTTCCTGGTTGAATTACAATTATTTCCGGTGCAAGGTATTTTTAAGGGGACCAGTTTATTTGGGTAGTGGACTAGTCTTTCCGGTGGAATTATCGATTGTACCCATGATACATTTGTAAGCCTTCCTTGGATCTCCAGTACATCTTCTGTGAGCACTTGTCCCGACTGTAGAATCTGTACACAGCTTGTATGCCCATCAGGCATTAGGTTTCCATGAATATCGCAGTCAACAGCAAAGTAGTTATAGCCACCCATATTTTTCTTAACCTCTTGAAAAAATATTTGACGATTCCCTTTCCAACGAACCATATCCAGAGATTTGCTCTTTTGTGTAAAATAAAGTATAACAGCTTTACTCTCAAAATCCTTTAATATTTCGTCGTCTAAGGATACCCCTAATCCAATATATTTCACTCCATTTTGGGTAAGTGTCCTTGCCAAATTTATTTTCTCAACGAGGGATCCCCAAGTGGCTAAAATGGTGAGAATATTTAATGGAGAATGTTCACTGCTCTGAAACTCACGAATAAGCTCCTCCAGTTCCCCTGCCTCTCTCTGCCCCGATCTAACCTCTGTCAATAAAGTAGACAATTTCGATCTTAAAGAAGCCTCCTCTATTGCCATGGCTTCCTTTAAGCTAGATATCCGAACGATATCCTCCACTGGAACACATTCCTTAAAATCCATGGCATCTTGATAAAAATCATTGATTTTTTGTTGGGCTCTAGCAATTTGGTCGAATAGATAAATAACCCGAGTTAAACTCGCTTCCTCCAAAGACTTGAGTGTCGAATCTACCTTTATTTCGAAATCAAGATAATATTTCAAAAGGCTTATGGGAACCATTCGATACACAAGTGGCTTTCCTTTTCCATCATTTGAGTTTCTAACTAGCTTGGGTAGCTGTTTCATAAGTTCTAGAGCTCCTTCGAAGGTAGTCGGAAGGTCTTCATTTGTTGGTACAATGTCACCATAAACACGAACATCGAAGGATATCCCTTTGTTATTGTCTCCTTCACAAAAGTCGACAGAAGCCTTTCCGGATATGGCAAGGGACACCTTTTTCATTTGAGCTTGTAAACTTCCCTCAATTTCTTTGACGTCTTTGTTGTCCCGGTTTTCATAAATGCATGACAAGACAGAGTTGGCTCCCCAGGATATCCCGGTAACGACATGGGTGGCCATTCCACTTTCGATAGCGTCAATTGCAAAGGCTTCCTTCAAATCTTCGTGGTAAACGTTCACCTGTTCGTCTTTTGTTTTGACGTTGTACACTAAAGAGCTTTTAACCGTTCGTGCTGAAGTTTTCTGGTCGTTTAGGTAACGGGCGGAACCTTCCAAAGTAAAAAGTCCAGCAAGTACAGAAACGGAAAGTTCTGCTTTCACGTCCAACTTGGAAAACTTTTCTGAGAAGTCGTCAGAGTGGAGTAGACGAATATCTGAGAAATGAGCGTCGGTGGAAGAAATTGCGGTTTCAGGGATTGTCTTTTTGAAAATTGAAATGCCACAAAAGTTGTCTCGACGAGCGTCGTATAGGTCACCTATGCAAGCGACTCTGCCTAGGGCAGCACGTTCTGCTATTTCGTTTTCCATTTTTTTTGGAAGGAAAGCACAATTTGATGTTTCTCCAGAAAAAGTTTATAAGCGAATAGTATTCTTGACTGAATTTGAGTGCATATTTATGCATTTTGTACTTGCAGTGAACTGGTGTTGTGAATGAAATAGTCAAGTGTATTTCTTTCAGATATGATTCATACTTTGTATTATCTCTTGTAAAGTTTATATCACTAGGAGTCGACAATATTGTCGAAAGTTTCTTAGTCGACATTACATGGTAACGAAAATATAAGGAGAAACTGTTGCAGTCGAATTCGTATTTAGTTGATTAGGCAAAACTAGTCGAATTTGAAATTAGTTGACTATGCAACATAGTCGAATTTGTATCTAATCAACGATGAAAAACTAGTCGAATTTGTGTTAAGTCGGCTATGCAAAGCTAGTAGATTTTATGATGATGAATTTTAATGATGATGAAGATGATGATGATGATGAGAAATTTATTCCTATGCTCAAAATATTGACTATTTCACCAAATTCAAAGCCATGTTACGCAGCCACTAATACTACATGTATTATGACTACACCTGCTCGCAAGAACAAGGAAATATGACATCATAACGTGACTAGTGAAAACTTTGCAATTTTTGCATATGCATTTACCAAATGTTAACTTCATTCGGCAAAACGAATTAACTAATTAAGCTTTGTCTACCAGTAAAATTTAGTTACAAATTTAGTCGACCCATTCGATTAAAAATATACACGTGAATAAGAGGGACTATAAAGTTTTCTCAAAATATTATGCTGACTTCACTTTACTGCACTACATTAAAACACAAGTCGTGGACATACGTTTCATTTATATGTAAGGCTTATGCTTTTGGTCGTCTATTGTAACAAGCTTGACAAACCATTAATTAAACTATGAATTTATCACCACAGTTTGTACACATGCCTGACCTACAAGTTCAACACCTTTTTTGCACTAGTCTGCTGATGTCATTTTTCCAGTTAAACTCGCTGTAAAGTCAATTAAACTTCTTTAGATCAAGTCAATTGATCCTCCTTACGCACTAAAATGATCAGTGTGCTTACCACAAAACTTGTTATGCACACCAAATAAAATACTACTACGAAAAATGTGACTAGCCCCTAAGCAACAAACCAGTTTTAATCAGAGTCTACCAAGTAGAGTGACGTGACGTGGGGTCTACTCTTGTATCTTGATAAATCATAGCAAGTTTTACGTGTATTGCCTGGACAAAAGCATTTTATATTTTATAAACCATATATTCAAATGGCAGCAAGTTTTAGCTTAAAATATTTCCTTTCATCATACATTTCTAATGATACGCGTGGCCAATAAAAAAATTGAGAATAGCCTTGCATTTTTGATGATTTATTTTGAAATGAGCAAGTTTTCCAATAAAAATACGAATATTCGTTTGACAATTATTCACAGACATAAATATCGCTATTTAAAAATAAAAGCTATTTGGTTTCGTGAACATCACCATTTGAACGATTAGCTTCATTATATTTTATCCAAAGTTCCAAATCATTTGGTAGTGCAGGCTTTATAGTTTGAGGATGCCGAACCCTAACAAACGTGTCAAGGTCAAATGGAAATATAACTTTGCTGTATCCTAAAGTACGAGTTATGTTATCCGCCGTTGTAATCAGCTTTTGTTCTTGGTAAAGCTCCTTTCCTTTCCAATAAGCAATGCGAGTAACAACCTTCAAGAGTAGTAAAATATAGGTTCTTGTAAAACGTCATTATAAATATTTTGTACAAAAAACTTTCATTTTGCCTACCTTATATTTTGCAAACATGTGAACAGGTTTACGGTATCTTATCACCGTTGCCACAGCAAATACTGGTGGTACAGGTTTAAAAGATTTAAATTCTTCCCAAAATGTATCAATCAAACCAACACGAGTCCATAAGTCCATTTTACCAAAATCATACTCTCGTATTACCCGTGCATTGTTCATGTGCATTAGTTGAATATCCGAGTCGATTGGAAGAACCATGCCTGATAATAAAAAAAATAAAAAATTATCCTTAAGATTTTCGTTATATTTCTTAAAGTCACAAGATAATTTTAGAAAATCTTTATAAAAATATATAATCGGTATTCAGTTTATAAAGTGTAAACGGACATACTGTGTATTGCAGAGGCTTCCAGGAAATTTATACGACTTTTTAAAAAATATCCTCTTAAAAATACAACTGATACACGCACAAAATAGTTTACGTCTAACATATATACCAGTAGCAGCAGTAGAAGAACCAAAAATAATATTATGAGAAAACACGACTCCATTTGAAAAATATATTGATTTTAACAATTTACAATTAATTTAAATTAAAAAACAATACAGCGTTTCATACTTGAATAATTTAATAGTAAATATTTAAATTCATTCGTGAATTTTAAAGGAACGTTACTAATTCGCTACCGACTTTGATTTGTACAAAAATCGACTGAAAAAAACAAAGTTATGTTGTGTCGGCAAGCTAGCTCAAAGTAAGTAAAAAATAATATTGGAGAAGTTTGGAGAATATTCTTTCATTTAGAAATTTAAAGCCGACGAATTGAAAGATTAATATTTTCTCACGAAAAACCAAAAACGAGTCTGGAAAGTGGTAAAATAATATTTTTGTTTTTGCACAAAATCTGCATGATTTCTGCTTGTTTACTATCGTGACTTGCACGAATATCGAAAATGGTTAGCCGATATAAAGCTACAAAATCCAATTAAAAAGTTCCATTCTTAATTGCAGCTTTAACGTTATAGCCAACGCCGTAATTACTTGTCAAAAACCATAAATATATTTCTTCTTTACAAAAACTCCACTAATGACTTATGGTAGGATATTAGTAGAATTTTACATGATTTTCGTTTTTTTGTGCAAATAAAAGTGCAATATAGTTCGTTTGTGCACCTCAACTACTAACACGATAACACTAATCCACGATCATAATTATAAGTTGGTTTTTAGTAAGGTAAGGCAGCGATACTGAAAAAACATTTTCCCACGCATTACGATTTTGTCTGCATCGCTGATATAAATAATTCTGCATTCATTCTTTATAATTTTTTAAGGTAAGACTAACACAGTAACACGTGCATAATGTAACCTCTGTGAGCATATAGATTCCCTGTCACTAAATTTAGTCGCATAAGTACATATTATATTTTTAACTACAGCCTTGTGCATATCATTTGTTGAAACATTGTTGTGTGCATAAATTAATGTTATATCATCTTGCACCTAAAAATGACCACTCATTAAATCGGTCACTAAAGCTACATTTGTTTCAAATGCTAACAGACACGTGAACAGATTAAGAAGCATATCGTTCTCACGGTCAGACAATAAACCAAGTTTGACGTGCCATTCCGCAGTAGAAAAAAAAACATTCTAATTTAAACGCCACTAAAATAACCAATTATATTTCAGCTGCATGTACGCGGCCTGCGTGCACTTGTGAGTTAAATGTTCGAGGGAACTGGAAATAAAGTTTTTTTTAAACGAATGGTAGAGTTTAGTTGGATGATGAATTGCACTGTATCAGCATAGTAGTAAGCCTGTTACATTAAAGTAAAATAGTACATTATTCGTTGACTAACATTTTGCTATAATCTTGACTTATGTCTTCACTTATTTTTTCGGTCGTTCAACTCGGATATCCTTAGAAAATAAAAATCAGCAAAGATACATACATATATCATTTGTCGCATTTCTATCACCTTCCGTTTTTAGATAACGAATATTTCTAAGAATAGTTGAATAGCTGTCTATGTTTGTCTGTCTGCCTGTTGACATCATTTTCGATTTTTTAATTATTCAAAACTCTCCTAAAACACTTCATGGGGAAAAATTTATGAAAAATAGTATTAAATTTGTTGCAAAATGAAAATTTCAATATGACGTTCAATTCGTGTACTACTTTTACTTTATTGACAAGTGACTTTATTACATTTACCTTCTTTTTCAAAAATAAAAGGGGAATAATATTGATAAGCTGCACGAGTAGAGCTGGTACATATTCACTTAACTTGTGTGTTAAACTTGTATGAATATATTTAATAAGCCTAAGCTTTTAGATATTTGATCATAGCATCAATATTCTTCATTTGAGAAAGTCGTCAAATTTTTCTTTAACAAATAGTCGCATTCTCACTGTCTCATTGACAGTGCTAAAAACTGATGATCTTCTTAACAATTTTTTAGCATATCAATACAAAAAATTAAGAACACATTAGCGTCAACATAATCATGTCTCAAAATTCATCAAAACACTCCACCATTTCATTACTTATACTTATAATACTGTTCACACATTCGAGTTTACTATTCTGCCATGGTATAGGATTTCACCGAAGCACAACTGGAATAGTGTTTTCTGTGCACTTACCAAAGTCACCATACAAAACAAGTGGCTCACTAGACGAAGTTAAGACAATGATGAGAGAAGTATCTGGGAAATTCTCAAAAATACTCACTTTTGGTGTTGGTGCTGTAGATGGTAAAAATATATATAAACTCTAGTGATATTTTAAAGTAAACCCAAAACCATTTAAAATTTAACCATAATTTTCACAGAGCGGTATAACTGGAATTACACTTATTACAAAAGCGAACCTCAAATCCATTCCGCCGTTGCAGCTGCCCAAATCAACAACGAGAATTCCGGGAAGATCACCTCCCCTATAACCATCACCTTAGGAATTTATCAACACGACAATATTAACGAACTTTCAACAGAAATTAATCTGGCATTAGAATCTGCCAAAAAAGCAAATTCAATTTACCCTGGAACGGTCAAAAGAATAGTATTTAGCCGAACTAATATCGATTTTGATGTAAACCGTGCTCGTCAAACTTTAGATCACTTAAACAAATTAAAACCGGAAGCTAATAATTTAGGAATACAACTTGGTACTCGACAAAGCTGTGAAGGACTAGCAAATGTTGAGGAAGATCAAGATGAAGATAATGAGGATGAGACTAACGACTTGTTGGAAATCAAAAAGGAAATAATTAAACAGTCGGATTTTATTATTTGTAAAGTGTATCCACAATCTATTGAAGAACGTGGTCCAATTCGGTCATTTTATTCTGTGAAGAATACGTTAATTAAACAACAAGCGGATATACAATTAATAAATAGTAATATTGAGGTTATGGGTCAAACGGGATATCCGGCAAGATTTATGAAGCAAAGTGAGGTAGATAATTTTAGAAAGTATTGGATACTCTGTGATGAGTGGGGACAGGAAAGTGAATTTAATTTGTATATGTCGGAAGCTTTTGACAATCCGATAGTAGATCAGGATTATAATACAGCTCATATGGGATGGTGGAAGAGAGTGGAAGGGAACAGTAATAGTTATACGGCACATGGGATATCGTATATGGAAAAGGTGGCTGTTTTGGCGAATGTTTTATAGAGTTTTTTTTTATATTTCCGTGCACTGCATGCTACACTTTTTGCATATCTGTTTATCCAACCATATATGTTAAATACTCATAAAACCATTTACCGACTTTTAAGCCATTCAAATATCGATTTTATTTCATTTTAATCAATGTTTAAAAAATAACCTTGTTTGTTTAGATCACCATATAAAAATAAAGTTAAAATTTATTTTGTCTTTGTCATCTTGAAAACTCAAAGTACTCATCATATTTATTCTACTTATTGACATGCCAAGTTCCAGTGAAATTCCTGGTTTCCGGAAGAAAATATCACAAGTTTTGCTCACGCATTTTCTTAGCATTTTGATGACTTTTGCTGTTCTGACGCTAATACGAGACTAACCGCTTTTAAATCATATGAATAAAGTGACAATTGACGCTTATTGACACTGTTTATTGACGTAGAATTAGTCACCTTCCAAAATAGTTATTATTAGTAACCAAATTTGTTATTTCTACATGCACAAGCTCATTCATACGAATCATACAAATTTGTCATTTAACCTAAAATGGAACAATAGTACGTCAAATGTTTAAAACCGGTAAAATTTACATAAAAAATTGTCAAGGCTAATTAACTTGTAGCTTATTTTCATGCGAATGAGTCAAGTTCGTGCTTGAATTGTTGATGATTTTTTTTAAACAGCACGAGCTTGCGGTTTTTTACAAACGACAGCAAATTCGTACTCAAAATTATTTTACTCCAAATTATAAATTACACTTAAAACTTAATTTTAAACATGTTTTCACTAAAAAACACACGTAATTCTGCGGTTTTACACCAAAACATCCTTCCTGTTCCATCTTGACTAATTTACAGCTATATTTATAACTCTACTACTAAAAATACAGTTACTATTTTAGTTCCAATTTAGTTCTCCCTTTTAACAGAGTTTTAACTTCTACATCAGTTAAAATGGCACCAATTAATAAACTACCCACATTACTCTTTCTACTTTTACTAGTAGCCATGCAACCCAATCAAATAAAATGCCATGATATCCAATTCAATCAGAGTACCACCGGAGTAGCTTTCTCAGCTTATGTCCGTACCTCACCTGGTCAAAACGACTGGACTACATATTCATTAGCCGACATCAAGACGATGCTAAAAGTTATCTCTGGAAAATTTACCAAAGTGGCGACATTCGGTGTTGGGGCAATAGAGGGTATTTAAATAATCACTAATTTCATAAATTACTTAACTTTTAATTAAATTTAAATATTTGACTATAATTAATCCCAGAATCATACAAGTGGAACGACACATATTACAAAAGCGCTGGCCAAATCCATACCGCCGTTGCTGCTGCCATTCTCAACAAAGAGGTTGCCATGTCCGGAGGTCGAACGGGGTCACCCTTAATAATGACCATAGGAATTTGGCAACACGACAACCCGAAAATGCTCCAAATTGAAATCCAATTAGCTTTCGAATCCGCCAATAAAGCAAACTCAATATATCGAAACACAGTATCCGGTTTAGTATTCAGTCAATCTGATATAAATACAAATATTGATCGAGCCCGTCAAACTTTGGAAAGTCT